>JABSTQ010001374.1:0-32942 GCA_013358835.2 Ixodes persulcatus | reverse complement strand
TAGCTATGTGGCAGAGCAGCCCGGCTCTCCGTAGTTGTCGCCATGCGCTTGCTATTTCTTGCGCTCGTTGTTGACGTTTTAGTGACGCTTTGTATCTTTATTTGTGCGTCGTATTTCCTCACCAGTATGTCGTATGCTATGCCCGACTATTTGAGCTCGCTGTCCGAGCCGAGCTGAACGCAGCGGTATCGAGACAAACTGTGCGTGGACGGCGTTGCCTTCGATGATCTGTACGCCGTAAACAAGGCCTGCTGGACTTCCGACGTAAAGATGCTGCCACCGAAGTCGACGGCTCATGTCGTCGTTTATTTAGTTTTTCGCCAAGCCAGTTCACGGCCGACACGGTGGCGGTACAAGTCTCTCGAGGCCTACTTACTTCGAGTCGGTTTCCGCACTGCCGGCGGGATCAGCACTCTGTGGGTCTGCGGAAGTGTTGTATTCATTAATTGATTAAATACCACAGCGCCTTCAAGTCAAGGTATGATATATTTTCCTACCCTCATGACCAAAAGGCATGACAAGCAGTAACGCTTTGTCCTTTCTGCAGTCTTGGGCGTAACACGTTACAAGTAACGGCGTTGCCGGTAACGCGTTACTTTTTTCAATAACGTAGTAACTACTCATTACGTTTTCGACACAGTAACGGGTTAACGTACTTACTTTACTATTTCAAGTAACGTAGTTACGTTACTCATTACTACTTCCAAGTCTTAAAGAAATTACACTTCAATTTTCCGTGTTTTAGGGCGTCAAGCCATGTTTTCTTTGCGTTTTTTCTCGTGAGTATTTAGGTTGAAATCGTAAAACGAGATAAAGTAATTATGTTCAGTTTCTGCACGAACATATGTTTCTTGATATATGACCTGTATCGTCAAACCGTAAAATGTGTTAAATCGTAATTTAAAAAACAAAAAGTAACGCAGAAGTAACGTGCGTTACTTTTTATCGGTAGCGGTCACGGGTTCCTTTTATTTTTAGGCAACGTAGCTCGGTAACGCGTACCTTTTATTTGCAAGTAACAAAGTAATGTATTTCGTCACTTTTTTTCAGTAACGCCTACAACACTGCCGTTCTGTCGCCGATCCTCTTGTGCTGGGTAGCACGGGCGTAGCGAGCCTCCGACGAGCGCTTGGCCGATGCTTTGTGCGCGAACACCATGGGAACAAAATCCCGGTGGTCTTGATCAGGCAACGCTTTCCCTGCACATAAGCAAGCCTCGGGACGGAGATTGAAATGGAAGCCGCACTTTCCTTCAAGAAAGTGTTTGCCGCACAAACGGTCGTTCGCACAAGGCGACGATTCTTTTCGATCCACGAATATTATCCACCTTTTATGCCTTTCAGAGTCTGCCGGGAACTTGTGGAAACTCACTCCGCTACTTTTCTTGTACATTTCGGTGCAATTAACGGCAACACAGCTTCGCGGCATGCTGAAATGCTATGACGCCCATGCGAAACGTGCGCGCTTTTGCCCACACCCCCCGGCTCCGGCGCGATCGCAGCGCCGCCGCAGCTCCGTGACGTCAAGCCCGCGTGTCGGTGTATAGATTATCTAAACTCCTTAAAGGAGCTGTGCAACGATATTCAATTGGAATGTTTTTCACTTTACACGAGCTTACTGGCACTAGTGGGACTCAAGGATCCTCACACGCAACGCCACTGGCCAAGAAACTCCTTTGTTGCGGTGTAATTTTAAGGACAAAAGCGATCATTTTCATTCAATCTCTCCTTTGCGAAATTTGATGACGTAACGTGGGGATCGCAGTACACCCATATGACGATATTTGAAAGCGGTTCATAGATTGAACCCGAGCATTGCGTGGGCACTCGATTTGGGCTCGTGATAATCGATAGCTCGAGAAGGATTAGGGTAGTGGCCCATGTCCAATCGCTGCAACGACGACAATAGCCGAGCCACAACAATGTCTGGAACTCAGCGCGTGTCGTGTGCTTTGCCAACACCAGCGCGTGGCTATGATCAACATTGGCGGCATATAATCGGTTCCAGGTCACGTGGCCGCTTGTTCTGGCTGCGAGTTGAGGGGGTGAACGCTGCTCGTTTTTCTTTAATTTTTTTCTGGGACTTCTATTGCGTGGGGTGAAAAACGAACGCGTGTTTGATACGTCATTAATGTCAGGGATCCGTTCTAAGCGGTATTTGCGCAAAGTACAAAAATTGTTGCATCGCCCCTTTAATTGTTTTATTCACGGTGATGTTCACGTAGACACCATCAGCATGAAAGAATTGCGTGCGTTGATGTGCCATTTTGTTGTAGACGACTAATGTTTTTGGTGTGCGTGTGTGTTGCTTTTTTTTTGTATTGTATCGCCTTGTCACTACTGCAGAATGCAATTTGGGGGCCGAGAGCTAGTCAAGCCGTTTCGTGCGGCTTTTTTTCTCGGCCTCCACCATTGTAAATGGAAAATAAATATATTATTATTATGTCTGCCTCACACCAGATCGAGTGTGTGTGTCTTATCCTTATGTTCTATCGAAATTAAATCGAGCTTTTATTCGGTTACAGTCTTCCACAGTATGAGAGACCCATTCGCCGATGCAGTTTACGGGGCAGAGCTACAGGTGCAGTTTGGTCAGGAGCACTCTAGTTTTAGAGAGAAAATCGAACAAATGTTTATTCCTTCCTCACCCCAAGCAATGAGGCCCTAAACCAAAGCGGTTCGAGAACTGGAATCTAGGAATCTGTGGCGTGCGGTCAGAAAGAACATAAAAAATAATATGTACGACTATACATAAGTAAGAAAAAAAAAGAAGAGGGGCAGTGTGAAAGCAAGAGGAAGAGGAAGAGAGAGACTTATCATAGGCCAAAACACAAAATAGCATATAGGAATGTGAATCCGGGTCTCGTGCCAAAACGTTTGACTCGGGGCTGTCCTTCGCATGCGTCCAAAACATGCGCAATTCCCTTTTTCGTGTTTGTGTTTTCCCCTTCTTTCCCTCAACCCCAGCTCATAGTCACAGTGGGGACGGAACCCGAAGGAAAGCCACCGCGCGCGCTCGCAATCAATAAATCTGCATTTCCCTTCCCGTTTCCTCTCTCCCACTCCGGACGACGCACATTCCCCATTTCGTCCTCCTCACTCACTCCCCAAAGGGGATCCGACGCGCGGCGTCGCAGTGATGCGTTTGATCTTTTGAGGAGCTCTCGAGAGTTCCTCGCTCGAAATAACGCATGTGCGCATGCGCGGGCGTCAATGTTTCCCGAAATACCGGGACGGCGAGTGTACATGCGTTCACATCTGAAAGCTTTTCTCCCCCACGGAAGTGCACCCCACATGCATGCACGGGGAGAATATTCTAGCGCTTTGCTTGTCGGTGAACCCGCCTTTAATCTAGGAGAGAACGCGTGCCTTTATTTTCCCCAAAAAGTCGACCGAGAAGAAGAAGGAAACGAATGCACATCGCAGAAACCAACCCAGGTTTCTTCTTTAAAGAACTACAGGAAAAAAAAGTGAACAGGATAAAAAAAGGACACATTACAACACTGACTTTTGAAGGGAAAAAGATGCCCAAATCACGAAAAAAACCAGACATCAAATATATGCGAATTACATATTTTCACATAAATAACCGACACGCGCCATATAGTACTTCTATTTTAAGTAACTTGTTCGGTACATTTGCTCACCCTGAAGCCGCGGTTACGCCGCAAATACATCACACAAAAGACAAGGTGCTTGCTGCAGACATGATGAGAGAAATATTTGCGGACACACCTCAGTCATGTTGAAAACTTGTTTGCTTCATGCACATGTAAGTCTCCAACATGTTTGCAGTTATTTTTTGTATGAGCGACGTAAAAGGGCCGTCACACTAGGGAGAAACATTGCTCAAACTGTGTCTCCAGGCTGTCTTTTGTGCGATGTACTAGCACCGTGACCGCTGTCTTAGATAAATGAAAATGAGGAGAATATTCCTTTCGTTTTTGTTTGGTATTTCCTTTCCAACCCTGTTATATTCGCTATATATATATATATATATATATATATATATATATATATATATATATATATATATATATATATATATATATATATATATATATTGTTTTTATGGTGAACCGGGTGCCACCTCTGGGATTGTGAGCGACTTAATCCTAGGGGCCAACACGGCAGGTTAAGAGGGCATAGTACCTCCAAGCGCCATAGAGAATACATGTAGATTTTTGACGTCTTCAAAAAATTCCTACATGAGAACCGCTCTTTGTATTTGCTTGAAACTTTTACGATAAAGAGATTAATACTCAATTGGTGCATTAGTGCAGTCATGTCTCTGAGTGTCATCTGCTTTTCTCCGCCCACGCAACAATAAGCCTGTAAGTTTTTTTTTTTTTTTTTTTTTTACATAACAACAAATAATTTACGCAAAATATACTGTTTCCAAAACTCAGTGTTCTCTAATGGCTGAAATATTTGTTTCGTTTTTTTTTATGAAAAAAGGGGGGGGGGAGGTGATGTACGACACCGTCGTTGTACTACGTGAATGACAGATAGAAGTGTGCTCTATAACTTTTAGCTTTGAATATGAGTACTTTTCTACTTAGAAAAGTAGCAGACGAAAGAGGCACTTGGGGGCAACAGCGCCTCCTGTAGTCTCTGGAAAGTGCGAATACTTGATCGGTGGTAACGTTTTTCATGCACCGGAGATTCTTCCAAAAGCTATAGCCACAGGCGGCGCAATGCACTCAAAGAACTTGACTACAGGTTTGTTTGCCATCCCCGGGATTATTTAACGTCTTCAGAACGGCAATCTCCGATTTATAACAAGATGCAAGTTAAGAATGTACCAGAAGCTCTTCCCACTTCCCCATTACCACCAGTCACTGTTCTTCCGCGATGCGCAAATAGTCCGCTATCGAGACCATATTATTGATACGTTGCGCTGACATCACATAACTCGTTCTGGCAACTGCCTTTTGCGGTTGGTCCGCAGAGTGATTTGATTCCACGGCTGTGACTGCTGAGAGTGTTGCAAGAATGCAATACTGTAAACCAACCATAAATAAACGTCCTGAAGAACTTTATGACAGACTGACGCTACTAAGAACAGCAAAACAAAAATAAAGAGGACATAAAACAAATGGGGGTTAACAAGAGAGATAGGAGCGATCGGGGAGCTGTTGTCGAAGTGACACCTGATTTTGTGAAATTCTTTCTTCCTTCCTGAAGAAAGAAAGAAAGAAGAAAAGAAAAACCCTGCTCAGTCAGCCTTGATTTAAATATATATTTATTTTGTGTCGATACTTTGGCAAATGGGTGCTGTCTTCCGATTCTCATATGTAAAAAATGAACTTACTGTCTATTAGAATTACATTTTTTCTTGCCTTGAAACCTTAAAATATTATCTTCATTTTATCCGTGACCAACGAAGGCGACAGCAATCTCACGTCTTGCGTATGTTGCGTTTTATTTTTGATTGCTCTAAAAGAATTCTCTTTAATTTTAGTTTCCACACACATATAATTGTATACAATAACTATCCTTTATAACAAAAAAGAAGGCTTACAATTTACGCGATAAAAATAACAATTAATGGAAGGATTGAAACTATTATGTTTCAACTTTTAATATTTATTTTTATTTTTTAATCGTAACATGTGTGTAATAAAACGAGCGTTAGTAGGTTAACACTCTTCCTTCGGCACTTTCTCTGCATGTCCTTACCCTTTTCGTGAAGCGTGTTTTCTTTAAAGATTCGCCAACCCACTTGCTCAACAGTTTCCGTCATTTGCTTAACGGTTACGAATCAAACGTTAAATTCAATCAACGAACTTTTATGGGTAAAAAAAGAAAAGCGAAAGTAAAAAAAAAGAACAAAGAATACACATGAAAATCAATTCGAATCTTGAATTTGAGGTTAACGAAACGCGTCGTTTCGTAATGAAGGTAATAACGAAAAAATATGACGCACCAAGGTGTGCCAAGCAACGAGAAGAGACATTGATCTTAGAGTACTCGTCCACCGCACTCCTCGGTCTCATTTGATTACCGACTACTAACAAGTTTGTTCACTATAACGATCTTCGCCGAAACCTTATCACATTTTCGAACAGCGCGTTATAATGTTTCTTTGTCGTCGTTCGTTTTTTTTTTTTTTTAATTTAAGAAGCGTGAAAGACCAAAAGCGAGAAAGGAAACATTCGTAAAAAAAAACAAGAAATTAGGAGCCGAGCAGAGCGTAAAAATAAAATTAAAGAAGCCGTTTCGTTTTGTGCATGATTCCTCGTCGCGTACAGTCGTGTATTTAAAAAGAATTGATTTTTTTTCTTTCGCGGGCGACTTCAAAGGTGTCCCTCCCCCCCCCCCCTCCCCTCCCCTCCTCCTCTTTCCCCCTATATACAAAAGTTCCGCCATGCCATCTCCGCGGGCTCCCATAATATCGAATATTTTTTTACATACATTTTTCTTCTTATTTTATATTTTCAATTGTATTATTCACTGCCCTTTCATCTGGCTTCCATCTCTTCGTTTACTTTGAAATCTAATATATTTAGATTCTTGGAAAAAAACAACAACAATTAAAAAACGGCTATGAAAGCGGTGCGCCAGCTATACATTAGAGGCGGATGAAATAAATGCACGGCGAAAAAAAAAGTCGAATAAACAAGAGTGAGGGTAAAGTAAGGAATCTGTTTTGGTTTCGAGCTTCGTGATGCATACGAGGATTTTCGGATCGAGGAAAGCAGGTGTGCGTCGGATTTCAAAAATGAAGCTTCTTTATTACAGCTTTTTTTTCTTGTTATTCTTTCACTGACGATATTTTATTCGTGACGTCTGGCTTCAATTGGGTTCTTTTGTTTTATTTCAACGACTGTCTTTATTGCTGCATCACGGATATTCGTCGAACATTAAATTACTGTAAAAATCTGCTTTGTATCCTTCGCTTTCATTCTAGAACTTAATTATTGCGTCTTTTCCATTTGATGTGCGGAATCTTCAAAATAAATAGGATTTAAGCTATTTGAGAAACATTAACGTCATACAAGTAACGTTAATAACGTTGTATGACCACTATTGCTTACCCATGAATGCAGACGATCATAGTATCCAGCCTTTTATTCAAAGAGCTAAGCGGTCGTCTTTTTAATTTAGAGCGAAGATAGAAATGCGAGCATGTCAGCTCAGCCATGTTTGTTTTTTAATTCCCCGAATCTTTGATTTTCCCATTGATCTCTGGAGTTTCGCGAGTTGGTGCGCGAATCAAAAAGATCGGTTGGATGCAGAGTTGCTGAAAGAGAAACAAAGAATTCCGAGATATAAATTCAGAACCAAATGTTATATATATATATATATATATATATATATATATATATATTGTCACGAACGACAATTGATGAGGCGATAATAACTGAAGAAACTAAACGTTTAATAAGGCGAACTTGTGCCTAAAAATAAAAAGGAAAAAACGATAACAACAGAAGAAAACAGAGCGTCGCGGGCGTCGCGGTCGGCGTGAGGGCAGAGTCGAACGCTGGGGCGAAAACTGACTCCGCTCGCCATGCGGAGTCCCTTATGTACCCTCGTGGGTTTCTGGATCATTCGGCATAGAACTTTCGGAACTAGGTCCGACGAGAATGTTCTCGAACGTACGAGAAGGCCAAGTTGAAAGTATAAATAAAAGGTATAAAAAGGTATAATAATATATACAAAGTATAAAAGGTATATAATAAAATAAAAAGTATAAAAGTATAAAAGATATATAATAAAGTAAAAAGGTATATAATATATACAAAGTACTGGAATCGAACCTACACCTTCCGCGCAACAGTCAAGCGCGGTAACCACTCGGCTTTTTTTTTTTTTTTTATTGAGTAAAAAACGGGCTATATACATTGTAAAAAGGGAAGGTGAAAGTCGGCACTTCCCTTAACACCAGCGAAGTACAATATTTTGAGAATAAGCATCACCAGAGTCACATACAGTTACGATCGTAAAGGAAAAAAACCAAGCCATGATTTTGCATGCAAGCAATAGGCTATTTCAAGCGCAACTTGAGACTGTCCCAAAAATCACTTTCCGGAAACTCTGTTGCCTTTGTTAGGGAGCTCACGTAGTTGATCCCCTGAATCAGGTACCGCCATGCGGGTTGTCCTCCTTCCCTTACTAATGTGTGATCGGTCCGGGAGCTCCAGATTGCGTGTATGCCAATCAGTGCTAGCATTTCCCAACATAGCTTATGTTCTTGGTTGCCAACGTCAAGAAACTTCAACGAATGCCACGTTGGGTACAGTGCAATACCGACTTCGGCACGAAGCCGCGCCCAAAATATTTCGGCATTTGTACAGTACAAAAAAGTATGCTGTAGGGTTTCCGGAACAGGACAGATAGCACAGTTGGTTCCCCATGGCATGAGAAAGCCTTTGTTTTCCTCCCATGTTTTTACAGGTAACACTTCCATGTGGAACCTAATAAAAAGGTCCTTAATTCCCTGCCGAACGGGGTATCTCCGCAGACGTCTGAAAACATCGGATCCGTCTGCCTCGCTGAAGCCAGAGCGATAGAGCGGCAGTGGCATGATAAGATCAATTGTGTCCCAGTATAGGCGTTTCCTTTTAACTTTGCTTAGATAGTCCTTCGAGAATCTGTTCTCAAAGAACTTTACTGCTTCTGCTATTTCTTTGTAATAGCGCAACACAGGCGCCTTCTTGGCTGCGGCGTCACTGTTGCTGATATCGAGCCATGAAGAAAGATAGCATCCTCCAAGCTTCAGAAAGGCAGCCGCAGACATCGGGACTTTCTTGTCTCGAAAAAGCATAAACCTATGCACTTTCAGCTTTGTATCAATACTGATTAGCCCTAGCCCGCCTTTGTGAGGGCTGATGAAAAGATTAGTGCGTCGCGTTTTTTCAAAACTTGAATTCCATACAAAGGTAGCACACATACGTTGCATTTTTTGCACCAGATTGCTATGACAAGGTAATACTTGCGCCGAATACCATGCGCAGGAAAAAAAAACACGGAGTTACACACAAAACTTCGGCTTAGAAGTGGAATATTTCTCCCCTGCCAATCGGCAGCTTTGGCTCTGACGGCGTTTAGCCGCAGACCACTTTCTCCTTTACAGATATCCGCTAAGTTCAAACTAAGCCCTAGGTAGTTAGACATCGAATCGGACCATTGAATACCTATGAATATTTTCGGCTTAGATGGCCACGGCCCCATCCACGTCCCTGAAGACTTTTTAACATTCATTTCGGCCCCTGACACGCTGCAGAAGTTGTTGATGTGCGCGAGAGCCGAAACCAACTCTCTTCTAGATGAACATACAATGCTTACATCATCCGCATAAGCTAAGAGCTTTACCGAGGAGTCGGCTAGATTTGCTCCCCGTATACTAACGTCACTCAAAATTGCTTTACATAAAGGCTCCAGATACAGCGCAAAAAGTATAGGGGACATTGGACAACCTTGCCTCACCGAAGAGAGCACTGGAATGGGCCTTGATTTGCACCCGTTAATTAAAAGGCGCGTCGTAATATCCTTGTAGCATAACTTCACGTAGCCGAGCAGCTTTTCCCCTACTCCACAGTGTTTTAGCATTGAAAACAAAAAAGAATGCGCCACCTTATCAAAAGCCTTCTTTAAGTCCACTTGAAGTACGGCTATCGGCGTTTGTAATGCATTCGCTGTTTCAGTTATCATACGCATAACATGCAAGTTTGAGCTGATCGTCCGTCCCTTAAAACCGTACGTTTGATGTTCCCCGATAATCGGGTTGAGCATACGCTCGAGGCGTTTGTTTAGTATTTTGGCTAAGATTTTATAATCTGCCGTGAGCAAACTAATTGGCCGATAATCGTCAGTCGAGCGCGTCTCTTCCTTGTTGATCTTTTTGGGTATTAAGACAGTCACCGACTGCCTCAGCGAAGGGGGAAGCAGCCCCCTTTTGAAGATGTCTGCATAAACTTGCGAGAGAATGGGGGCTAGTTTTTCCGAAAACTTTTTGTAGAAAGCCGCTCCGAGCCCATCTATGCCCGGTGATTTTCGGGGGGCCAGATCCTTAATCGCCTGAAGGACTTCATCGGCTGTGATATCTTCGTTTTCTGGCCCGGAAGATGTCTTTGCTTTTGGCATTAGTTCCACGAATTGGCGTAATAAACCTTCGTTACGGTTGTTTTTTTCCTCGAACAGTTCGTGATAAAATCTGACGAACTCTCGCTCTATGTCCTCCTGCTGAGTGAGAACCGCCTCGCCAATGCGAAGTTCTGTGATTTTATTCTTTTGGGCTCTCTCGCGTTCTTTCACTTTGAAGACCTTCGTTGGCTCTTCGTCCCGCTCCAGGGTTGTCATTCTGCAGCGTACCATCGCGCCTTTGTATTCTTCTTCAAGTACGGAGAGTAATCGGCCCTTGCATTCCTTTATATCACTGCCAAATAAACCCGGAGTTTCATTTTCCGCGCGAATAAGCGTTTTAAGTGTCCTGTTGAGAAGAGCCTTTTCCATGCGTTTATTATTCGCCCTTTCCCGCCCAGCTCGCATGAGATTCACTTTAATCTCCTGCTTGAGCAACTCCCAGTTTACGGCATTTATTCCTTCGACAGTCTTTTGAGCAATAAGCGTTTCCACCATCTTAACCACCTCATCATCTTCCAAAAGAGTTTCATTAAGTTTCCACGACTGCCACCAACCGTCTTGCTTTCTTGATTCCGTCTTTCCGAACCTCACGGTGACAAGCGCGTGATCAGAAAAGGCTACGGGTTCGACGCGATAAGCTCGAACGGCTCTTATCATTTCTCCGGACGCATAAAAGCGATCCAGCCGGGAGTGGCACTCTCCCTGCCAGTGTGTGTAACCGTTGCCAGTAAAGTTAACCATCACCGTCACGTCTTGCAAGTCATGCTCTCTGAGAAGCTTCCTAAGTATCGGAAGACTCGAGTCTTGCCTTACGCCGCGCGTGCAATCTTTTGCGTTTAAAACGCAATTAAAATCACCGCCGACGATCACTCTGGCGGGTGTATCGATGTACTGCTTTAAATCCTCAAAAAAAGTTTTTCGCTCTGCCGGCTCATTCGGGGCGTGTACCGAAACTACTCTCAACAGGACGCTTTGGCACAACAAATCTACCGCACACACTCGACCACTGTGGTCGGTTTTCCACTCTGGGAAAACTGTTATACCCCTATTTTTGCGAACAAGAATTGCAGTGCCAGCGCTGCGCCCGACTGCGTTAGAGTAGCAGAATTCAAACAACCGCTCGAAAAACTTTGCTGCGCGCTCTGCATGCCCGGGGCCAAGCTTGGTCTCTTGCAGTAAAGCCAAGTCTGCTCGCTCTTTAAGTAGGGTGTTCAAGAGCCATTGCATACGAATCCGGGCAATCAAGCTAACGCAATTGAGGGTTACAATTTTAAGCTTGCACATCACTTAGACATAGGAAAGATAACTCAGATTTGCCTTAAGATCTTGCTACAAAAAAAAAGGTAACCTACTGGGAAGAAGACCTGCTGCGATTGCTCGCTAGAGCACGGGATTTTCCCTGGCGGCGACTTTTCCGGGTTTTCGGGTTCTGCCATGCAGGCTTTTGGTCAGGTGAGTCAAGGTCGGTGTCGTCATCATTGCCGTCAGTCTCTACCGGTTTCCAAGGTCGCTTCCCAGTGTTGCACTCAGAGATTTCCATTGCGACCCCATCGGCGTCGCAGTCATCGTCGCCGCCGCATTCTGCCACCTTTACTGTCCCGTCCCGTGCTGGCTGGTCCTGGGTGAAGTCGAGGGTGTAGACTTCGGTTTCCGAGTCGGTCCGGCATGGGAGTTTTGATGGGTGCACAGAAGAAGGCATAGAAGCCCCGTCTTGTACCGTGCTTTTCCTGGTGGGCTGCTGCTCAGGCGCCGCGTCGGCAAGCTTGGTGTCTCCGGTGGTTTCTTCGGCCTCTTCCTGGTCCATGATCAGGTCTGAAGAAAGGTCTTCAGTCGTAGCGGTCGTGATAGTTGCGTACGTCTGTACGCAGTCCTCTTTTAGATGTCCGAAGCGCCGGCACGAGTCGCAGCGTGGCACCCTGCAGTCTCGACGAACGTGTCCGGTCCTGTGGCAGCGCAAACACATGGGTGCCCTTCCAGGAACGATGACCAGCGCGTTCGCGTTGGAGATGCGCAGCTGGTGCGGAATACGGTCCGTCGCTGTGGTATCTTTCAGAATCAGATGCACCTTTCTGGTTGTCGATTCCACTCCGTTGAAGCCCTCCTCGTGCCACGACTCCCTTTCCACGGCCTCCACCTTTCCGAATGGCTCTAGAGCTTTCCGAACCACGTCATCCGGAACCTCACAAGGCACCCAGTGTAGCTTGAGCTTGATTTCCGCCTTGTTTGGGTCAACGACGAGGCACCGCTTGCCCTTGACCTGTAATTCTTTCAACTGCAGGAGCTTGAACTTCGACGCCTGGGAATGGAATGTAACCGACCAGACGTGATTCATCTGGTACGGCCCGCATGCCTTCAGGTCCTGTAGCACGCCTGCGTCCCGAAGTCCGGTCTTAAAATCAGCGATCTTGTATGGTCGTCCGGCGATGTCACAGTGAAGAAAAAGCGTGTTCAAGAAAGAAACGCCCCTCGGAAGGGCCGGCATTACGATGCGATAGTCCTGGGTAGCGCTATCAGCGACAACACCGCGGCCCGAAAGGGCCGTTATCACAGCTCCGCTGGAGCCAGCCATCCTGCGTCCGCTCCTGTCGGCAGCCGGAAACAGAATGGCGGTAACCACTCGGCCACGCACGCGCTTGCTCGCCAACGCGCGCGACGATATATATATATATATATATATATATATATATATATATATATATATATATATATATATATATATATATATATATATATATATATATATATATATATTGAAGTACAAATAAAGAATGCTTGAAATGTTCCTCGCACGACCTTAAAGGGACACTGACAGGGAATTTAAGCTCGCGGAAGTTTTCATTTCAACCTGACCTATAAAAAGTCCAACTGCCCAGAACACAATTTGCGGCTAGAAATTCGTTTTCTTTCCGCCCGACAACCGATCGTAAATGGGCCGGTTTCGGCGCGCTCATTCTCTTTTCCGTGGTCCTGCGGCGTTCAAATTTAAACTATAACGTACCAAATATATATATTCAACGTCGTGGGTCATCTAAGGCACACACTCAATATTAAAAATATGAAAGAATATGAGCCCCATGTCGTGTGGCTTCCAAAAAGCGGCAAAAACGTTAATTAAACGCAAAAATATGGTGCGCATATCACAGAAAGTACGTGTACTGCGTCATACTCAATATGGTGACGTACCGCGGGCTGGACGACGCGATGGCGACGTACGACGAACCAACGTTGCAACGGACGTTTTACCGCTACTTCGGAACTGTCGTTCGTGGTAGCGGCCAATCGACCTTCAAGCGCAGAACATCGGGCGGAAGGGATATAAGTGCGAAACAATCGCACGACAAACGGTGCACGCAACTTCGTCGTCGCGGTTGTCGTCTGCTTCCCACGCCATAAAAAAAAAAAAAGAGAAAACACAACGGAGGAACGAAAAAAAAAAAAAACAGGGTAGGGAGCAATGGTTACGTGACTTCCAGCAACTCCCTCCTCCTTCCCATTTCTTGGGCCCCTCCTCCTCGGTACGCGCAGTCGGCCATGAATCTCTGTGCTCGTTTTTCGATTTCATGTTCGGAGCAGTAAAAATTCTTGCATTATAAAAAAAAAAAAGTTTGACTCTGCAGCAAAATATTGATGAAGTAGTGTTCTGACACCTGCATAAATCACCTAAGAAAAAACTCAAATCATTTTTTTTTTGCGTGACAATGTTTTTTTTTTTTTAGGGCCACAAGCCCACTCTTCATACATTATTCCAAATACACGGTGTTGGCTGTAGACATGATGAGAGAATTATCAGCGCACGCGACTCAAGCATGTTTGCTTCATGCATACGTATATGCTTCGAACAGATTCCGCAGACAGTTTTTTTCGTATGACCAATGGGACAGGATTGTGATACAAGGTAGAAGCACGCCTTCTGCAGGCTGTATGATGAATACGCAGAGTTACAGCAGCTTAAGACCGCCAATCACTGTTCCTGCGGGATGCGAGGCGTACGTCGCTCTCACGTCGCATAACTTGTCACGGTCACACTCTCTTTCCTGGATGGCCCGCGGAGCGATTCGATGCCCTGGCTGGCACGCGGCGCTATTTATTGGGTGCATTCTTAACACTTGTATTTTTTTACTATTGAATAAACGTGGATATAAGGCAAAAAAAAACATTTTTTATGCTACGACACTAAGTTAGAGAACGCCCAAAAGCTCGGACTTCGCCAGAAGTTCGCTATGAAGAGGTTGGTATAAAATGCCGAAGTATCATAACTCCTACTCAGTAAAATATTTGACGCAAAAAAATGATTTTGCCCGAGAGAGGGAGGAGAATACCGTCGAACGGCAGACATGTATAGACCTTTCCAGGAAAGAGCGTATGGCCGGTGCCATTTCCAGTGTTCGTGCGTATGGCGCGTGCTTTGCTCGTTTTCCGGAGCGACGCACACGCGCGTGCTGAGCTGTGGAGATCGCACGCTGGGCTGTGGATTTGTAAACATTGGAAAGGTCTATACTGTGCGCGTCACTGTAAAGCCGGGGTAACTAAGCGACTGGCAGCCGCCATGTCTCTGCTCGTGCGGCCACGCCCGCGCGATTGCAAGCTTGCCAAAGTCACGTTCACGCGCACGTTACACGTGCTTGCACGCATGGTGCCAGTCCGGGCACCATGCTTTACAGCTGTCTATTCATCATACAAAGGGCAGTCTGCATACGCATTCGAAGGCGAGTAACCGCGAGATCCGTGCTTCGAATGCCACATGGCAATGGGTACAAGGAGAAATCTTGGTACGCGGCATTCGAACCACGGATATGGTGGTGATACGCTTTTGCACATTGTCTTTTTTATGATGTATGTTAGGGCCGTGACTGCAGCATGAGCTTTGTTTTTCTAGATCCCAAAAATACATTCGGCTTCGAGGAACTCGTGCGAATAATCTGTTGTTTGTTTTTGCACACCGCAGCCTCGCACCGGTACACGGTTAATTTTGCGCACCTACATGCTTCCCTCACGCTCCAAGTCTTTCCAAAAATCTTCCGGCTTAGTGAAGTTCGAGGATGCCTAGCAAATGTATAAGTTGAACTGCATTTTTATTTTTACTTAATGAAAAAAAAAGTTAAATATGCAATTATCCGTAACACTATGTACGGAATGAAGAAGGAAAAACTAAAAATCGTAAGTAGTATTGGACCATATGAAACAGACTTATCAATTCGGTCATAGCCACCGGTTACAATGGGCGACATCATATATTATGTACTGCTTTCACCGAGCCAATATACCCCAAACTCCCTTCAAGTTTGGAAGTTTTCAGAACCACCTAACTACGTATCGCAACTACCGTGTCGGCGGCCCGTGTACCGTTAACGTTGTTGCTTAAACATGCAGTTCAGTGGTCCGGACCACCCGGACCACTGAACGTGGTCCGGGTGGTCCGGACCAGAGTGAAAAAAGATAGAGATCTCTAAACAGTGCCACTTCGATATGAAGCAAGTGTGGCGAAGGCTCGTTTACATCTTTGACAAACGCCATGAAATGGCGCAACATGTCTAGGGCATCTTAATGGGCATATAGGTGGCCCGATGGGAGCCACTCGAAGAACCGTCCTTATTCGCGCACATGTTTACAAGGCCGCGCGGTGCGCCACCAAGCCTGTGCAAAGGCCCCTAATTTGAAAGCTTCCCTGTTGGAAGATGTGCTAAACCCAACCGCGATTTAGACGGCTTGTGTGTCCTTCCGAGTTGACATTAGAACAATACAAACAAATCTTACGGGTGAAACAAGCCTCCGTGTATTCACTCCAAGGTGCTTTCCGCACCAACGGCGTCTTGTTCTCCCTTTTCAGGGCGTCTATCCACGTTCTCAGTCGAATAGGGCAAGCAGGAAACACGTGAAAACGGATCTTGTCACAGCTCCCAGCTTTTTGCGGCTCCAGTCTGCACAGATGTACAATATTTTGGCGAGAAAGCAGGATTAGAGCAATGCCAGGTCCACGTGGCGCTTCTGCCCACATCCCGAAACGGAAGTGCGCCCGAAGTGCTACCGCCACCACGTGACTTTAATTGAGTTGAGTTAGAGTATAAATAAGGTTTTCTCATATTTTGGTTTTTACGTGACGTGACCGCTTTAAGCAATTTGTTGGGTCTCAAAAAGGTATTTGTTTTGTAAGTGTAATACTGCGTACTGCCTGTGTGTAAATAAACTACAAACTCGAAGGAAGCTGTAAATTGCCTGACCGAACCGAACCAATCCCCCGGTAAGTTAGTTTTTGCCCCCCCCCAGCAGCGAGTTGCGGCTCGGTACGGACGCTTCGTTCCGTCGGATTGTTTTTATTGACAATCCCTCTTTTCATTTCCTTTTCCGTCAAACCTTTTCTCGTCAAATAATTCGACGAGTCCAAGCATAACCTCCCCCAGGATGCATGGATGGACGCTAACTGCCGCACCCTTCATAACAGGCGGTAGCTTGCGCCACCTAGCCTAGAAATTAAACAAAAAAAACATGATTCCGCTTTTTGTTCTTCTAAGCCGATTTGTTTCTTTTGTGCGATTTCATAACTATCACCAGGTGGTGTGGGATATCACCAGAATGAGATTTGGGGAATCGGGCAAAAAAAAAAAAAATCTTAAAACATCAGCCACGCCTCTACCCCCCAGTGAGGGAGTCGCCAATTTTCCTCTGGTCAAGCCTAGCTGGCGTCACTCCAGCACCAGGCTCACTGAGAGACAGGGTTAAAACTTTGGGCCGGAGCCACGCTGGAGGGAGTCCCAATTTTTCTCTGTCCCGCCTGTCCCCAGCTGTGCTAGTTGTACGCCAATCAATTCTCCCGACCGTAGAGTGCCTGAATGTCGCTCAGACTTGTGCGTAACGAGTTACAAGTAACCGATGACTTGTAATAAATGACATTTCAATGCAACTCTTTAGCGCTCTAATTACTTCTTTCCTTTTTGTGGTAACATCCGCTGTAATTCAGTTACTATTTTTCTGAAATCAATTACAAGTAAGTAATTATACGTTTCCGAAAGAGCTAAAATGACTGAGTTGAGTTTTTTTACGTAAGAAATCGCTGTTTGTCCGTGCGTCACTCGTCTATGTTGCCCAACGTTGGACACTTTTTTTTTACTCCTAAACAACTATAAAAAGATACCAAGATACAAGAAGGATTAGAATGTCAACGCGCTCAGCGATGTTTTGACGAGATCTTCGAACGAAAACTGCTGTTCAAGCTTAAGAAGGTGTGAATGACAAAAAGCAAAATGCAGCCACTTTGAACATATGTGCGCATTTTTTATTTCTTCATAAAAAGTTAAAGAAAGTAACGTGACAAATGATCAATTACTCTCTGGTAATTTTTCATTACTTTTGTTATGCAATAATTGATTACTGTAATGTGGTACATCTTTCAATAAAGTAAATGTAATTGTAATCGCTTACTTTTTTTTCTCAGTAACGCGTGCAATTAAAACTATTTGCTGCGCTGGCGGCCCACACAGTGTGGGGGAAACTCTGTCGTCTACTAGCGTAGCCGCCATCTTGCCTCCCACTCTAGGCAGTCGTTTATGAGCTGTTTGCGCAGTTATCAGGGCCTCTCTCCCCTTCCGGAGCGCACGAACCCACACGCAAACCACACACACGTCCCGTCTGACGTCACGGGGACGCGTTGAGACTCGTTTTGGGCAGCCTTCGACAGGTGGACGACAGTCCTGAACACGTCGGGACTCGTTCCGGGACTCGTTTCCGCAGCGTTGAAACTCGAAAAAGGTTGCCGAAGGTTCCATTCTTAACAAGGCAAAATGGCCGAGGTCAAGAAAAGGGATCACTTGCCCTCCCAAAGAATGTCGCCACTCGAGCAAGGCGCAGCCAGCAAGCAAAACTTGGATAACGCTTAAGCTTCGCCTTTAAGAGTGCAACGCGATGGCGAAGCATATAAACATATAAACTCCCGCTCCTTCCCAAGCAGTGCAGTCTTGCGTGGCCTATATTCGGTAGTGTGTATAACTCGCAACCGAAGGGTCGTGGGTTCGAATCGCGCCTAAAATGTTTCAAATTTTACAGCGAGGCTGTTTATGGCTAGGGTTCCGTGGATTTTTCGTGTGCGTCAAGAAAAACTCAAGTCCCGAATTTGGTGCAAAATCGCTTCATTATATGCAAACGCTTATACGTCTCATCACTTGGATATGCATTTTCAGTAGATTAGTCATCAATAAGATCACTTTTCAAGATCAGTTAACTCTCAGGTAGATATTAAAGGTTTCTCAAAGATTTGCCATTTTGCGACCCGCATCGGCCATGTCTACGCTCGCATCGCCCTCTCTTTGTTGTCGTTCAAAGTTCTTGCGTGCCTAGTTTCCTTTGCTTCCGCTTTCCTGGGGTGGCGGTCCCGTCGCGCATGTCTGCCTTCCGCCGGGCGGCGGTCCCGTCGCGCGTGTCTAGTTTCCTCCGGCTCCTCGGGGCGGCTCTGTGTCGTGTGTTAAACAGCTTCGCTGGTCATCCACCATTCACAGAATGGAATGGCTCATGATTTTTTTCCTTTAAGGCAAATAAATTACATTATAAAGTGAAATCATTTGAGACATTCGGTGACCTTTAGTTCGCATTGTATATGTCGTGTTTCTTAATCACTTCAATTCCACGCGTGACGTCACGTTTCACGCGAGAATTGTGGGTTGTTTGAAATTCCCGTTCGAGGTAATGTGGCTGTGACGTCATGATCCTATCGACAAATCCTGGATTTTAGCGCACGCCACCGACGCCGGCTTTTCTGCGACGCGAGCTCCTTAAAGTTCAGGCACTCAGGCTCCAGCCGCACTCCCTCAAGTGCTCGTACATCGTACAAAAAAAAAAGAAAGAAAGATGCAGACATGATGCTGGAAGTTTTGACACACTCTAACAGACATGACTCGAGCATATTTGAAACATATTTGTCCCTATGCTGCGACTATATCTGCAGACTGCCTTTTGTGTGATGTATTATCAGTGTGACCGCGGCATACTTCGAACCCTCGAAGGCTCGAGGTCGCGTCTTGGAAACGTGCATGCTTTCTCCTCGCAACGAACGGTCGCGCTAGATAGTGTCACGTATCGAAGCAAGGAGCACGGGCTATAGCTCGAGCTTGTATCCATCGGTGTCCCGTAATAATGTACGTTGTTATACCCCATTCACACGAACGTAAAGGTACCTTTAGCTAAGGGAGCTTTATTCTCTGCGGGCAATCAATTAACGATCTTCCGCGCGTGGCGTGTGCTCGCGACCCAAGAGCACGGGCTGATTCGCAGATAGCAAAGGGACCTATTTTAAAGGTACTTTATGATGACCGTGTAAATGTGGTATTAGACAAGCTAGGGGTTTAGCGAACCTTCGTTAAACCTGAAGGTTCAACTGGTTCTGCGAAGCTTCGACTTTTCTTTAAACTTGAGGAAGAAAACGAGAAGGGACGGACAAACAAAAACTTCCAGTTTGTGTTTGTCCGTCCCTTCTCGTTTTATTCCTCAAGTTTAATTATCCCTACCAACCCACTCGTTCGGTCCTTACTTTTTTTGTGTCTCTTTTTTGAGCAAAAATCGACGGCCGAAGTATAGTTTATTTTTTATTTTTATATTTTATAAAACGGCTACCAACGTTTACGCGATATAAAAGCAAACATACGCACTTTATATCGCTTTATAGTGGGATTATTGATGGGAAAAAATACCACGCATTTCGCGCACGCCTGCAAAAAAGTATAGAACTTGCGTCAAACTTTCGCCGCACCTCGCGCGGAAAAAAAAGTTCGGGTAAAAGTCAAACCTCCAGGTCGAACTTGACTTTGGGCAGAAGCATCTTGGCGGCGTTTGTGTCGTATTTGCGGGCTAAACCAATCACGCAGATTGAATGCGCCTGCGCTTTCTTCTGTGCCGTGATTGGTGTAGCCGATGGTAGCTGTAGCAAACGCACAAAGAAGAAGAGCGCCGTGACGGTGCACCTTTTGACGCCGCTGGCAGCATTGGCTGCGGACGGACTTTGCGTGAAAGGGAGTATATGGGACCACGGCGGGGCGGCAAGCGGCTACTGATCCTTGCTCCCCATGTCTGAGAGTTGAAACATGGCTGGGTCTTCATTTGCGCAAACCCCGTTGCAAAAGCGACGAAACTATACTATACTTCGTTTCAGCTTCGGTACGAGCGCGGCCGATGTTATGAGCCGAAGGGCCAATCAAACAGCGAACGAGGCACAACGTCATGGTGTGCTCTCTGCAGTTGATAGGACCAGCCGGTATTCGCCGTCTCTCTGTGCGCGCTCCTCCGCCGGCTAGTCCTATCAAGCGAAGAGAGCCCCTCCATGACGCAGCGCTTTTTGCGCTGTTTGATTGGCCCTTCGGCTCATAGCATCGGCCGCGCTCGGACCGAAGCTGAAACGAAGTATAGTGCCGCGAGCAAACGAAGTAAGATCACGCCGTTGGCCAAAAACACGGCTAACGCGAAAACCGACTCGGGGTGCGTTTGTTTCAAATGCCCTCATAGTGGCGCCGGTTCCGGTCCTATCATATCCCCCCCCCCTTTTTTTTTTTTCATCACGACGGGTTTTTTTTTTCATTTTATATTTTGTGTGGCTGACGTGATATCGTCTCTCGTTGCGTGTTTTTGTTTTCCTTCTTGTATTTAATAGATGGCTAGCAGACTAAAATACGCGTTTTCTTTCTCTCTCTCCCTTTTCTTTTCTTGATCTTTTGCGTAGGGTTGACGTAATAAATGTTTTCATCCCGTATTTGTTGTCGCTATTGTTGTTTTTTGTATAGAAGAATAGTAAAATAAAAGAAGTGTCAGTGACGGGGACCGTCGCGACACTGCCGCGCGCGGCTGTGACCTAGATATATGGCGCTTGCGGTGGCTGCGAACTGGGGATGACGTTAGTGGATGATGAAGCGCCCACTCACCACTATCTGGCTATTAATATTAAAAGATGGGATACTAGTGCTAACTTGCATTTTCAGCTATATTTTGCGACGGTTACGTTGGTCCGCACAACTTTTCCATGGCTGGGTTTGTGTGGATGCGATCGTAGGGCATCGAATCGAGCAGGGACCAATCACACGCAGCCCGTCTCTCTACTTCTTTCTCTTCTACCCGTTTACAACCAATCAAAATAGTCAAATATCGACTCAATGCGCTACGGTCGCTTTCATGTAAATACAGCCTATAAAACACGCTAATTTTGACGTAAAAAAAATCGTGAGCTTTTTTTTTTGCATTTTTACGTTTGGCGTTTGGTGAATTGCTTTTATTGTTATTAGAAATGAATCTTAATCTGAAAGCCTGAACGTAACCGTCAATTTTCTAATACACTCTAGGAAATGGCTGCGCGTATACTTTACCCGCCAAACACTCGAAGAGCCAATCTCTGCGAGCTACACAATCAGCTGAGTGAATGATGAGGCGGAATATCTGTTTATGACCTCAAAATTAAGTCTACGCTGTGGCATTACGCAATGCAAGCATGACGCTTTGCGTTTTTTAATGCCACAGCGCAGACTGCATTTTTAGCTCTAAACGGATGTTCCGCCTCTTCATTTGCCGAGCTGATTTCGTAGGTCGCAGAGATTGGCTCTATGAGTGTTTTGCGGGTAAGTACACGCGCAGGCATATCTTAGAGTGGTAGAAAAATCACAGCTTGAAACGTTTATTTATTGTTTATTTATTTTACCCTCAGGGCCAGAGGTATAACAGGAGGGAGTGGTGAGAAAACAAACAAAATAACAGTGGAAAATACAAAACAGTTAAACAACAGGGAATACGTGGTTTGGAACATTCGAGAAAAAAAGAACACAATCCACAATTGATGTACGTGATGCAGGTAGATGATTCAATTTATTCGAAACTCTAGGGATGAATGAAGCAAAATATTTTTATAGTTGCAAAATAGAACGCCTACTTTGTGACGGCGATTCAAGCGTGCATAAACAAATTATGAAAAAAGGCGGGGGGGGGGGGGGGTGTTATCTGTTGATTTCTGAGTACCATGTTGTGATCAAAAATTTTGTGAAAGAGACAAATACTAGAAATGCTTCTGCGATGTGCGAGACCGGGTAGTGATAAAGTATTTTTCATTGATGTTACGCTAGCGATATGATTATAATTACCCCCCAAAAAACTTGCCGATCTGTTCTGAATTAATTCGAGAGAGCCAGTAAGGTAGGCGGTACCGGGATTCCAGATGGAGGCTGCTCACTCAAGCTTTAACCTCAGTAATGTCTTATAAAGAAATAGTTTTAATGATGACGGGACCATAGAAAAAATACGTTTAAGATAACCAAGCATACGATTAGCAGTGTTAGTCATAAAATTAATATGAAGGTTCCAGGAAAAATCGGAGTTTAAGATCACTCCTAGACACTTATAAGAGTTTACAAGCTCTAGTGTTGTGTTATTAAGGCTATACGTTGAAGTAAAAGTAACCTTACGCGCCATGCGCATTAGTTTGCACTTGTTTATATTTAGTTCCATTTGACCAGAGTTCTGACTATTTTAAAAAAGAATCTAAATCATGCCGTGATTGCTTGGTGTCAAAGTCATTAGATATTATTCGATAAATGGCACAGTCGTCAGCAAATAATTTGATTGAGGACGAGGCAATATTGGGAAGATCGTGAATATAAATTCGAAAAAGTAAAGGACTTAAAACGGACCCTTCGGGTACGCCGGAAGAAACAGATGTGAGAGTCGAGTTGATACCATTACAAGTTACACATTGCGAACGATGCTACAATGCCTTACAAGCTGTTGCTCTTCTTTGTACAGATACGTCTTGAGGTTAGAGAAAGCTATTATTATCGCTCGGACAATCGTTTCTTACTGCTGCTGCCCTGCCCATACTTTCTGCTGCATTATGCTGAATCATGTGTTTTTTCTTATCGATCATTGCTTTCTTGTGGCGACATAGAGTCAAATCCTGGTCCCATGAATGCTGAGCAGCTGTCTCAGTTTCCTAAAAATAGAGAGACGCTAGCTTAGTCAGAATTGAAGTGTGTGGTCTGCAAAAGTCCTCGAGCAGAAGCGTAGGTTAGGTAAGCTTCTAAAGGAGCGCAGATAATGTTAAACTGCATCAACCTCAAGCGCCTGCACGCATGCATGCACTGTAAGAAGAAAAAAAAAAGTAAAAACTTTTTGAGAGCTTTTATTTTTCAACAACGTGTTAGCTATACTTTTGTTTTCAGGTATTGCACTTATTTGTTATGCGCTGATGAGGTACTAGATCTCTCGACGCTGTAGTTCATCCTCGAGAGCGCCTGCTAAACACTGAACAAGTTGCGACGTCCTCATTTTCGTGCTTCGAAAAAACCTTCGCCAGATGGCGACAGCCGATCTTCGGGGCGCCAGTATAACTCTAGTCCCAGACCAAAATGAAGAGAGAAACTGTTTGAAGCGTCGATAGCCTAAATCCACGCAAGCAGAAAGGAAACACTGCGGCGGCGTGTTCGCCCTTTCCACACACAACGCGTCGCATAAATTTCGATTTCAATGTTCAGACATCCCAGTTCTTACAATACAAACAACAGCAACAACAACAACCTCCCTCCTCCTCCCCCCCCCCCCCCAATTTTTTTCATTTTGCAAGTTTACAACGCGTTTCCCGTAGCATCCTCTTCTCTTATACAATTTTTTCTTTTCTTTCTTTTGCCTCGCTTGTTTGACATTGTGCTTTCATATATATATTAAGGGGCGAATTCGGGCGAGACGCTCAATGGATGGCACGAGCCACAACTTTGGAAAGGCGCCAGAAACGGCCCATCATACTCGCTTCGCTTACAAACATTCGCCCACCCGCATTGACGTGCATGCACATACCCCGGCTCGTTGGATTGTGATGAACGTACATGCCGTCGAAAAACGCCAGGAAATAAATTAGAACAGCGTGGATTTGCTTCAGCGCATCCCCATTAAAAAAAGAAAACAACAATCTTAGATGATTCTTCCAATAAACGTATCATGAGGTATATAAATGATAAACGCGTATATAAATTATTATATGATTTTGTTTTTATATCTCTATCGGACACATTCCTTGAATTTCTTTCACTAGTTATATGAGAATATATGTACCTAAACGCGTCTTTAAGTAAGATAATAAAAAAAAAAATAAAGCGCAGCCGAGTTTTAATTTTTTTATTTCATCGAATACAAAACAAATTAGAATTGAGTTCAGTTCGCTATCTTGTCTGTGCGGTTTATTGGTTTTGTTAGAGGCGTTTCGACGCTGAAAAGTTATGTTTGAGCCTGCCGAGTCAAGGTTAGCGCGTATACTGGGCCTGTTAAGAACGTGATTTCCAGGGACGTGAGGGAGGAGGAGGGAAAAGGGGGGGGGGGGGGGGGCTGGCCGCACATTTACGCGCTCCTTTCTCTCAACGCTTTCACCTAGAACCGTTTCCTACCACAATATCGTTAACCTATAGTCGCTAAAGTTGAAGCCTGGGCGAGTTGGTATGACATTTTAAAAGGTTAAAACAGCGCAAAAAACAACGGACAGGGTAAAGACCCTGTCCGTTGTTTTTTTCGCTGTTTTAACCTTTTAAAACCTATAGTCGACAATTCAAAGACTCACCTTGCTTTTTTTTCTTTTCTTTTGTTTCCCAAAACAGGATGTAGTAAGGCCGTATTTGGTAGGACACTTTAGTAAATCGTTTCGATATCTTCGTTATTAGAGAGTTTTAGGGAGCCGTTTTTGCACGTCCGATACGGTACAATGAGCCCTCCGGTACGAAGTGCACATCTGCTATTGCAGAAGACTCGCACATGCGCAGTTCGTTCCGGAGGGCCCATCGTATACCGTATCGGACGTGCAAAAACGGTTCCCTAAAGCTCTCTAGGGTTACCCGTTAACGATGCGATGCATGCGCAAAGGCGTCGGAGGAGTAACGGGTATCGGAACGAGTTATCGGAACGATCTTGTACACTTCCTAGTGTTACCCCGTTGAATGCGTTACGTCCGTTCCGACCACAATTCCGTGTGTGTCTGTGTGTGTGTGTCTCTGTGCGTGTGTGTGTTTTAGAGTATTAATAGATGTGTGTTGATGGAGACGAGATTGCTATTTGGCACTGTAAAGCTGCGCGTGTGGGAAAACGGACATATAGTAACTGTAGTCTGCTTTCGACCGAGTGTTCTCTGCGGTTACGCGAAGCGCAAGTTCGTCTGCTTCTTTTGACGTGAGAACGACGCCGAGCTCTGATTAGCTCTGATGGAGGAATATTGGGTAGACTTGAAGGCAGCTTGCTTTGAGGCCTACCCACTATCCTTCAATAAGAGCCAATCAGAGCTCGGCGTCGTTCTGGCGTCACCGCAACCCCTGCAAAAAAGAAGCGGACGAACTTGCTCTTCGCATTGGAAGGTGGCGCCACGAGCCTGAATTTTGTGCGACCCGGTTGTCTGGCGGCACCCAACGTTGGCGGCACCCGTCATTGAAAATTTCAAAGATGTTAATCTAATTTTTTACAAGAACGAAGCTTCGCCTTGAAAATTCGGAAGGTTAAATGAACCACTAAAATACTGCTTTGTGCAGGTGCCGATTTTCCCAGTTTATTTTACAGAATGTTCTTCGATTTATGACACAATTCATAAATGATATGAAGATGCGTTTTCGAGTTTCAAACTTACCGATAAAAAGAAATATTGTAAACGACTTATTTTCGCAAAAACCTAATTTTCGCGAATTTCGCGAATCGCCTACAATTCGCGAAAAATAAGTCCCGCAAACAATTCCAGTAAAATGTAAACACATTGGAATCTATATTAAGATCCCACCGCGTCGCGAAAATTATAACTCGCGAATTATTCCAAAATTCCAGCTTTGACCTAAATCGTGAAATATTGAGCCCGCGAAAAATAAGTTGTTTACAGTATAAAAGCGAACAAATGACCTCCACGCGATGATTATTTAGCGCATGCTCGTTCATCTAAGAAAACTTTAAATAAAAAGCAACAAGAATCTTTTTGTGAGAAACCGTCGCGCTGCGCGAAAGCCTGTTTGAGAAAAGACACGAAAAATGGCGTCACTGTGGTCTTGTTTGTAATGTGCACCACGCGTTCCAGCAAGCTGCTAGTGTTCGTAACCCCCCCCCCCCCCCCTCTTCTCCTCTCCCCTCTATTTTCTCACTATTTGCTAATCTAGCCGTGGTCCCGGTTTAGATATTATTAGGGACTTTTAGTGGATCGTTCCGATAACGACACTTGATAAAGATACTATTCACACGCAAAGCCGCCGCCGGAGTACCGTGAATCCTTATCTGGACGCAAAAACGCTCTACTGAAACTTCCTATTTTCCCCTTAATCGGGTCTGGTTGTTCGGAGGACGTGCTCCATAAATCGCAGGGATCTGTTTTTCGCATGAAACTTTGCGGAGGAAGTGAGGCGAGGGCCTTTTTCTTCTATAAGCGCGCATTACGATGGGGTGAATGAGGCCTAAATCAGGGGAGGGGGGAGGGGGGTGGGTGTAAAGACGGGAGGAGGATGCGCCAAATCGCAAGCAATAATTGAGAAAAGAAAGCAGACGATAAGTTAAGCCTTGAGGTTGTTCAAGTACTTGTCAACTTTACTCGTTAGTTTAATTATCTCCGCATGCCCTCAAGACTTCGATTCAAGGTCCACAGATACCGACTCTGATACAAGTCGAGGCGCATATTCGTAAGTATTTTATTTATATGTCTATGAATACGTTTATGCAATGCGCTACGCTGTTGTTTTCTTGCAACATAATGCTAAAAAGAGAGAGAGAAAAAAAAGAGGCGAGGCTGCAGACCTTACAAATGACGTTTTTCTGCTTCATTGCGAATACTAAAACGCCGACAGCAGGCCGAAGTGGCCGAAATACATAGGAAGATAGTGGACCTCTTTTCCTCTAGATTTATTATACTCACTCTATGGCTTAAACGTGAGCCGAAGCTTTATGCCAACCACTTGCAACTTTTTCTTCCTACGTACTGAGAGCCACCGGAAAGTAACTCCTCCGACCAATTTTAACACCGCAGAATAAAAATAAAAAAGGAAACAAAAAAGCCTTGCTTTTTTGAGAGAAAACGTGCGCCGTTCAGTTTTCTGCTTCAGGCCACGAGGTGCAAGACATCAATAAGTGAAAAGACTGTAAGTGCGCAGGCGAACCTTTAGTAGCAGATCATCTTTTACTCGAAGGATTTAAAGTTTTTTTTTTTTTTTTTTTCTCTTTTCTGCACCACAGTGTCAGGTAATGACAGCAATAAGACTCGTCGTCGCGGTGACCAGACGGCCGAAAATAATCAAACAATAGTAATGAGTATTTCGGCGTGCGCTACGTTGATATCTTTCCTTCTACCTAAGAAAGAAAAACAACGAAAATGCCGACTTTTTGTATTGCGCTTTCTGAGGCGCGCGTTCTTCGCGAACTTATTGAGCGGACGAGATATATAACCCCCGACTCCCCATCGAGACGAAAATAAAAAAAAAGAGGGAGAGAGAGAGAAAGGGAAGGGAGTCAGGCAACGCCGACGAACGACCGCTTCTTTCTGCGGACGGAATGCGCTGAAAGAGCAGTCGTTAGGCAAACTCCAAAGATCACAAGAAGCAGTGATGAGAGAGAGAGAAAAAAAGAGCGAGAAAGAGAGAGAGTGGGAAGGAGGTGCCTTGACTCCCTTTTCTATCTGGAGTGATTAGTGGCGTATAAGGCCGGAAGCACCTCATCGAGGGGTGACAGCCTTCGTCGACCCATAACCGTGAATCACCCCTTGACGACACATGGGGGTCCTGGCTCGGGCGCATTCCAACGCCTAGCGGACATATTCAAAGTTCCCTTTCTCGAAGACCGCTTTTCAGGAAACACCAGCTAGGTTTCGTATACGTTTTTTTCTTTTTTCTTTGAGCCGTCGGTTAGGTATAGTTTCTCTTTCTCGTGGCGCCATTGTTTCCGACGTACCCACGCAACCGTGAACTCGGCGGGATCTCCCGTTCGCTCATGGCTTTCCTGCAGAACATGCGGAGCGAACTTGAGAAACTCGGTCTAACGCCTGGTTCACATGGTGCAATATTGCTCGCCATTTCGCGATTTCTCTGGGGCGTCGAGCACCCCAACTTACCCCACTTTTTTTTTCTTGTATAAATGCATTTCTTTATGCTATCGGATTGTCCAATCTTCACTGGGTTCGAAGATTGGCGGCGAGGGTCAAGAAAAGCGTGATGATGCATAAATACGGTTGTGTCCATGTTTTAACTAGGGACGAAATTTATAGCAAAATTTAGAGCGGTGCGGCGTAAATGTTTCTGGGCTAGGTGGCGCAAGCTACCGTCCGACACAAGGGGTATAGTTACCATCATCCGGTCATCCATCCATCCTTCGATAGAAGACATTAGCTTGCTGGAAGACATTAGCTTGCTGAAGAGAAACGGCGGCCCATAAAGGCTCGGCGTGTTCGTCGTGACAATAAGACGCCGGAAAATAGAAAACAGCGTTTTGCTAGAGACAGGGAAACAAGGGCCGTGTTCTAAAATTTACTTGATCTCACCCTAGGTTAGAGGTTCCGTACCTCGGCGTTCGAAAACTTACCGGCGTCCAGCGTTGCACCCTTTGTCTTGTCACGTGACATGATCCGTCGGGGTAACTCGGATCCGTTCGAGTAAGGCTTGGAAAACAGCCAAGGTGAGTTCGGTCTCCTACGACCAGTGACTGAGTAAGGGAACGACGTCCATTTCTATGTAATCAGCAGGATGTGGCCTTCAGAATATGGCCTTTAAAATTTTTAAAGCCGCAGTTCTGTATTTCTTACGTCACTATGTTGAGGGCCAGCGCGGGTCGCATATCAGGCATGAGTGCTATGTCAGCTTTTGGCGTGGGACTCGTGTTCTGAATAATGAACGCGTGTTTTCTTCGGGTGATATCAAACATTCAGCAGCGCCGAATCTGCACAGGAGGCATACTCTACAAAATTGCAAACCTTCTTCACGGTTTGAGTTGTTGAGTTGCGTTTGAGGTGATGTTGGCAGCGCCCTCCGCAGTTCTGAAAATAAAGCTGGGGACTGGCTGTGTAAAACCGACTTCAGCACACAACGGGGGTGTCCTTGGACGTCTTGGAGGCAACGCAGGCAAACTTTGACCGCGTGAGTTCGTTGCTATGGTTACCGCCTTTTATTGTCTTCCGCTCCTTACATGTCTTCAAAAATTTGCGATGGGATTGAAACCCTCCCGTTTGTTAACGACCGGGGTCCGACTCGTCTTTGACGAGCCCCGCCGCTGCTCGAAGCCCCCCGCGCGCGGGGGCAGAAGACGGCTTCCCGTTCATGCTCCCCCGCGAGCGTACAGCAAACGCCCAAGAATGCCGACACAAACGTAGGCAGATAAAAAAATAAAAAAAATGCCGACGCAACTTTAGAAATATACACTTTTCTAAAACAAATCTTACTTATTACAAACCAAATACTTGTTGCTTAACAGGATACAAACAAACCTAACAAATCGCTCGCTTAATTGTTCTCCAAAGAAAGTGAGAAATCGTGTTGCGTTTGTGTTTTGCTCGAGTGTCAACACGGAGAGAGAGAGTAAACATTTATTCGCACCCAAAAATTCGTCCTGGGTCATTTTCTTTACCACTCATCGCTCAGCACGTTCTTAACGTGCTGAACGCTGAACTAAGAGCGGCCAGAGGATGAGTTCGGTCCCGGCAGGGGGATTGGCCCACTCCTCCCACCTCCCGGGCTTAAGTCTGGCTGGAAGTGTTTGTAGTGCTGTTTTAGTTGTGACAGCTACGTTGGGGCAGTCCCATAGCTGATGGGCATTGCTGGGGTACCGCCCGCAGGTGCTGCACTGTGGTGTGCCTTTTGCGCCGCTGATGTAGTGTCTAAGGTGTTCAGTCATGAGGCTTGTAGTCTGCGCTCTCCGCACTATAGTTGAGTCTTCTCTGTTCAGTAGGTAAGAGGGAATAGTTGAGATCCTTCAAGGTTTTGAGCCATTTTATGACCTTCAGGTACATGTTCGTTTGATCGTATCCGGGGAACGTGCGAATGTTTTATACGAAGGGTTTAATTTTAATTTGAACATATTAAAGAAAGAAAAACGCAGTGGGAGTTAGACACGTGCCGTATTAACCGTGTTTTTATCAGGCTTGGTGGACATTAGATGGGGGAATAATCGTCATGCTAAGTTGACTAATAAATAAAAATTTGTTAATAGGTACACTTTTGAATTATTGGTTTTAGAGGTCATGTTAGAACTGCAGAATTGACGGCAACTACAATTAGAGGGCAAACCAATTTAAACATGTCGCGAAAAAGGTGATGGTTTTTTAGTTATTAGTCGATCAATTTTTGCGCACTTCGCACGATATAAACATTACGTTTAAAAAAAGCGCATGAAAGGGGGGGGGGGGGGGCCCTACCCATAACGACGCTTGGAAGAGTGACGTAGTCGGTTAGGTCATGTCTTCACTTGTGTTGTCGGTGCACCCAACAATAACATGCTGCCGAGATAGTGACATTTGGATTGCCTACATGCCTCTCTGCCTCAGATAAAGATGCAGCCTTTGTTGTCCTGAGTGGACCAGTAAGTGACGCGCTCGCGCACTCAGTGCGTGAATTATGCGGCAAAATGGCGTCTCAGCATTAGCCAAGGCTATGCGCTCGAGCTGAGTCACACCGGACTGCCTGAAATTCGAAAGGCATCAAAGACGAAAACAAAAAAAAAAAGTAGTGGGCGGAAGAATGGTTGAGATGTAACTACTCAAACAAAGCAGTCTAGTGACGACAAGGCTGAAACGACGACATCACTTTTCCAAGCGTCATTGTTGGCAGGGCCTGTGACGCTTTTTTTAAGCGCAATTTTTAGTTCGGGTGAAAAGACGCAAAAATTGATCAAATAATATCTATAAAAAAATCACATTCTTCGCAAATCTTTTTAAATTGGTCTTTCCTCTAATAGTAATTACCGTCAATATTGCAATTTCAACATTACCCCTAAAAGCAACACTTTAAAAAAAGAAGTTTTTTAAGAGACGTTAGTGAATTAGTCAACTTACCGTGGCGATTATATCCCCTGTCCGCCCAGCCTGATAAATAGATGGTGAAGACAAAACTCGTCTAACTTCCACCCCCAATTGGTAAAAGAAAGATGTGGTGTCGTCGAATACTGCTTTTGATATAGTTTACTTCGAGAGCCTATATTTGGCGCAGAAAAATCAACGCGCGCACCCGCACCATTCCTTCGCTTTCTACAGGGTTACCAGTAGAATTCTAATAGGCTAAAACTACATTTTGTTGTACGGGGAGTTTGTGGATAATTCGATTGACTACCTATACAACTCCGAGGGAAAAAAAAGCTAAAGTTCAAACTGGCTAGATATCACGTCACAAACATCCCTAAGAGAGCGGTATAACTTTCTTATACTCAAATTCCAAATATTTGAGCATAAGATCTGTGGTCGGTTTGCCTTGCTGCATACCCGACCCGGAGGAATAACACGGAGCCAATGGTTTCAACAAGAGGAAACTACATTTAATTGGACATGGACAAGACGATTAACATTGCTACCAGCGGCGCCTGAGTCCAGTCAGCGACTCCCCGTGTGCCGCCTCTGATCTCCCTTATCAAGGCGGCGCATCCGATGTGCGCGTGGCTGGCGTGACGTCGCCGCCACGCGGGAAAAGTTCGGCACCTTTGCCTCGCAGTCGGGCAACTGGGCTGGGAAACCGCCAGGGTGCCCACACTTCCCCCCCCTCAAGCTTCGTCCGGCATGTCGATGACGGAGACGTTGTTGGGGGCGTCAGGGGGTGGACGGCGTTGCTGGGCGGACTGACGTTGCAAGTCCGGCCGGCGCCTGCTGGACGAGCGCGATGCGTTCGGCGCCCGCTGTCTTTCCAGCTCCTTGTTCTGGCTCAGGGCTCGGCTAGTGGCCACCTTGTTGCTCCAAGTCAGCTCCAGCAGGCTGCTGCTGCTGCTGCTGCTGCTGCTGCTGCTCTCCGCGTGATCCTCCTTGATCCGAGTTAGCTGCCGCTCCGTCCCGTTGTGGGTGGTAGCGGTCCATGGTTCCCTGGGCCGCCCCTGACGCGCCGACGTCCTTGGCGCCCCGGTCCAGCACAAGTCCGGCCGCCGTGTCGTTCCGATGGCGGGTGTGGCGACGGCGTTGACCACGAGCCATCTTCGTAGAAAAACAACAAAGCAGACGACATGGGGCTCAGTTGATGTTTGGGCCCGACGTTATCTTCGCACCCCTTCCAGAAAGTTGAAAATAACGGATCTGAGGTGGGCACACAATCTTCTCCCCCCCTCTTGAAAAGGGAGCAGATCCGTGGAAGTAGAAAACTACCCCCAAAATGCGAGAGAGGCGAAGCCGAAGAAAAAAAAAAGGTTCCTCTCTCTTTCGTGTCACCGACGTCGCAGGTTATACCGCCGCCTTGGTGGAGACAAGGGGGTTTCCGGAACGGGACTGCCGTCAGTGTTGTTCCGGTCCTGCGAGGAATCTTCGTCTTCTGCTTGAAAAAATCGTTTAAGGTCGGTAACATGAACAGGTCCGGTCTCCTCACTAGACTCACAGTGAACTAGTTTGTAAGTGAGTGGTGAGCACTTTTCATGCACGCGAAACGGACCTTCCCACCTGTTGGCGAGGGAGGCTGCGAAGCCTCGAGCGGCGTCACTCAGCGGGTGAGTACGCCGGAGTACAAAATCTCCCACCTCGAACTGCAAGTCACGTCGCCCCTGGTTGTACTGTTCTGCCTGCTGTACTCGGGCGACGTCGAGATTTTCCCGGGCTTCTCGAAGGTTATCGGAGAAGCGCTTTCGCAGGTCCTCTGCGAACTTCACGTAGGGGCGAAGCCTTCCCCCAGACTCTGTAGAAAGGAGACTGTTAAAAAAGCGGGAACGCGAGCTCCTTACCGCAAATTCATTGGG
>JABSTQ010001373.1:0-53585 GCA_013358835.2 Ixodes persulcatus | reverse complement strand
CCCAGCCGGTTCGACAGCGACACTCGCGACGGCCGTCACGGCTCTGATCACCATCGACTGGGCATTAGCTATGAGATCATCGGTGGCAACCGCGCCCTTGTAGATTCCCGTTGCGAAAAAATCTCAGTGCGATTCGATTAGTAGCTGCTGCTCGAGGGTCATCATCTCTCATCGTCTCCGTCTCTCGGCGCGCAGCTGGTCACACTGCGATCGCACAGTGCTTTTCGACAAGCGGTACTGTCGTCAGAAACAGTCGTCGTGCATAGCGAAGGCAACCGTGTGCTTGCAGAAAACCCGTCATTGTACGCGTTGGTCGAGCCATCGTTGAGCAACAAGCATCGCCGCCATTTGCTACGCTCTAGAATCCTGCCCAAAGCTTTTTCCTCTTCGTGCAATAGACCTTCCCAATGTTTACAAAATCACAGTCCAGCGTGCGATCTTCACAGTCCAGCACGTGCGTGTTCGTCGCTTCGGAAAGCGAGCAAAGAACGCGCCATACGCACGAACACTCAAAATGGCACCGGCCACACGCTCTTTTTTAGAATGGTCTATAAAAACAGAAGTTACAAGCACGAGCACATCACCCCGAACGATGCTTACACGAACGTTGGCTTGCACTGCGCAAGCGCGCCTGCTCGACAGGGACGCTGAAAGCCTTGATCACGTTCTTGTAGCTCCTATACTCGCACTAGCTCGCACTCATAGTGAAACAGAGAGTAGGGTGTGTCGAGTAGTACCCCAGTTAATCTAGTTACGTGACTTCCGCTATGTGCTACGTAGGTCGGACGTGGTCATACGTCACTTTGTCGTCACGGTCCGAACTCGAAGAGCGGCACTTGCGGCAAACGGTTGCTTTCGTGTTTCGCGAACGTTCCCATGGGAACCGCGTGGAATTATCACGCGCGCTGTGGCCAACAGGAGCGCGCGGTTCGTAGGGGGGAGGAGTTTTCTAGAAACACGAATGTGACCGTTTGTGACCAGAATAGCACCCCTGAATAGCACCCCTGGTGTATTTAACGTGCACTAGGCAGTAGTAATACATATGACAGCTGATGTGGTGCTCCACCAGCCTTGACCACTGCGCGCGTGCGTATGCGTGCGAGAGACTGTTGTGCGCGTGACCGGCATCTGCGGCAGGTAGAGAAAGAAGCAGAAGCAGAAAAGCCCCGGAACCGAGGATTCGGACCATTTCGTAAGCGATATTAATATTGATATTGCTATTGATATTTATTCTAGCGCAGGAGAGCCGCGGTGCCGCAGAAAGGCAAGTCGCCCATACCATGAAGGCCTGCGGCACCGCGTCTAATAATGATGCAACAGTATCTTACAGTGGACTATGTTTGAATGAGCTTGTGGGCGAGGGTTGCTGGCTGATAGTGATGAGATGAGGAAGAGAATGAAGAGCGTTAGTCAAAGCAGCGGTCTTTGCGACGGTGGTCTCCGCGGGGCCGCCATTGGCTGCTGGCTTCTAGCAGGCAAGTAGCCCTCGCCAGGCCTTGGTGAGGGCTCTCTGCGCGTCCGGCTTGCAGACGAGCCGGCCGAATTTCTGGCGACGCAGGGAGTCCATCGCTCCCGTAGTGGGGCTCCAGGGGTTCGCGCAGGTGTTGTCCAGGCGACGTTCTTTACGAAAGCAAGTCTTAAAGTCTCCCAGCTTTGTGTCGAGCTTGTAACCGAGCACCGTGAGCAGCTTGTCACGATCGAAGACATAGGTGTGTGCCACCGGCTCGGCTGGCTCTCTGACGATGAAAAAAACACGTCTTACGCCCAGCTGGCTCCCTCTTCCTTCCGAGTGCCCTTTGCAATCGATTTTCATTTAGGACACGGACGCCGCAGTTCCGCGTTCTAGCGCGTTCGACTAGTGCAGTGGAGACAAAGACAGCAAACTTTGTTTCTACCCACTAATCATTCCAACAGAAGCTTGGCGTTCTGACGTCCCCGCGCGTGCTCGTCTCCTTCTCTCCCCCAGTTTCTGCCCGTGTAGCTTCAACAACGCCGACAACGCTTTGGCGTCTCGTGAGCCTCGAGCGTGCAGGCACAGTCAAGGCACGTCGGAAGGTAAAGAGTGCGTGCTGGAGGAGCTGGACGAGCGAAAGACATGTCCTGCCGTTCTCATCCTGTCAGTGACTATCGGGAGTGCTGACAGAAGGGACAAACATGTTGCTCCTTTAGGTTCTCACCTTTTAGGGCTACAATATCTCTATTGCGGAGGATCGACTGCATCCCCGATTGACCTTCATTTATGTAACAGGAGAAAAATATATTGTCAGTAAAAATACGTCTCCACTTATGTTGCGAGCTCTGCAGTTATCTGTCCCTAAAAATGGTAGTGTTTAGTCTCTAAGTTGCGCTTGGGGTTCACTTTAAAACGGCTCAAATATTTGTCCTTCTCGACCTTAAATGTGCTTCTTTGATTAGTTTTGCCATACAAAAATATCCTTTGGTTGGCTAGAAAAATTGGCCCAATCCGATATAGCATTTTTATGGCTGTCTTTAGCTTTTTCTTAGATCGCCCCAAGGGGTGTCTTTAGCTTTATGTCTCTCTGTCTATCGCCTTCTGAGCGGTCTATTTTCCTCTCCGCGGTTTGTCATAGCATATTATATAGCTCTTCCTATGGTTTATCCCTAATGATAAACCTTTCTTTTTGGTTCTATGGTTCTCTTTTTTTCCAATGGTTCTCTTTTACCATTTATTTGTTTATTTATTTCAATACCTTCAATGCCACACGGCGTTACAGAAGGGAGTGGGGGAAAAACAAAAGTACAAAAAATAGAATTCAACAATAGAATTCAACACATATTAGTTAACATAATAGTTTTCAATGGCACACTTGAATGCAGGAGCGCCTGTGATTGTGGCGATGGGGGTGGGCAGGTGGTTCCAGTCATTAATAGTCCTTGGGATAAATTAATCAAAAAAGAGCTTCGTGCGACTGAAAGGAACGTTGACTTTATGGTGATGATCATTTCGATGGGACATGCGATGGTTCAGAAAAAAGCTCTTCACTTAGATGCTGGTTGCGATGATAAATTTTGTGAAATAAGGACAAACGAGATAATGTTCTACGCAATGAAAGATTCGGAAGACGTAAAGTTAGTTTCATGGATGATACACTGGAAAAACGTGAGAAATTAGACAAAATAAAACGTGCGCCACGATTCTGTACGGATTCAATTTGATTAATAAGAAATTCATGCCCTGGGTCCCACAACGAACTCTCATACTCAAGCTTGGATCTAACTAGGGTCTTGCGCAGTAGTAGTTTTAATGATGAAGGTGCCTTTGAGAAGTTGCGACGTAAGTAACCTAGCATGCGATTAGCGTTGTTAGCAATAAAATTAATGTGAGTTTGCCAGGAGAGGTCAGATGTTATATGGACACCTAGGTACTTGTACGATGTCACCTGTTCAAGAACAGAACCAATGTTATATTGAGGAGCGTTAGTACAGGCAGCTTTCCGTGAAATTCTCATTACTTTATATTTATCGGCATTAAGGCGCATTTTACAGACGTCCCACCAGTTAGTAATGGAATTAAGGTCAGTCTGAAGAAAAGACGTATCAGTGTCAGAATGGATTACACGATAAATGACTCAATCGTCTGCGAACAACCTTATGGATGACTGGACATTGTTAACAAGGTAATTTATGTATATGAGGAAAAGAGGGGGGCCAAGGACGGAACCTTGCGGCACACCCGAACTATCTGGGCAAGGAAGAGAGTCTGAGTCGTTTGCAGATACAAACTGTGTTCTGTTAGAGAGAAAATTTTCGATCCATGCAAGAATGTTAGAGTCAATGTTTAGTTTTTAATTTTATGTTTTTGTTAAGTTTTTAATAAATTCCTTAAGAACCCTGAGTCAGTGTATTACCATTGTGCTATAGTTGCCTATAGGGTCATTCCATGCCAAACGTCCCAGGCGTGACGCTCGATCATCGCCGATTCTTTCGTAAAAAAATCACAGGGGTTCCTTATGTGTTGAATAGTTACTTGCCTAAATACTTTCGTCCACGTAAATGTTTTGACCGCGCTAGGGCTGTTTGAAATTCTCGAAGAGGCGCGAAACTAGGAACAAGTTAAAAAATTGCCAAAAGTACAGATCTTTAGTTATCAACGCACAATTTTTTCTGTCCAATTTCGCTTGCATTATTGGTTCATACGAGTCCGATTTTAAATAATATAGTGATTTTTTGTTTGTTTTTAATTGAAGACAAAATGCTGAAATCGTGCCGTTTTCGAGATTTTTTTTGTTTCCATTTGGGAGTCTGTACACCTGTGCTAGGAGTGTTTTCCGCATCTATTGTAGGTAGACGTTTTGTATAAAATAGCTTCAATATCGTTAAAAGAAAAGATTTTTGTTATATTAAAGCATTAAGTTGCGCAAAACGGCATTTTGGTTTAAATTAAACTGCAAATTTCGCAGTGAGGTGGTCTAAGTAAAAATATGCCAGACCACTCAAGCGATAGAGCGCCATATTAACTTGTGATTTAGAAACTTTAAACGAAGTAATATTTTTTTAGGCGATTTTTAAGTTGTGCTCCCGCGACACCGCGCCGAGTGGTTCCATGCGGCAGCTTCTCCACACAGCACGACGGCAATGGACCTTATCTGAGCCCAGGCACATGTTCTGGTGCTTTAAATGGGACATGCAGCTTAGTTTGTGCAGTAATAAGTGGCCACAAAGTAGGGAGCAAGAAAACACATTTCTCTATTCCTATTTTTTTCAAGCAGTGGCTTGTGCCTGGTGAGTGTTACGTTATAAAGCGGGGAGCTCTCGGTGTCATCTGTGGAAAATTTTGACCATAGTCTGCAGGTTGCTGTTTTAGCCGTTTTCGAACTGGACGGGAACGTAACTACAATGCTACTAAGCACACAAGCTCTATTTGCAGAAAAGTTTTCTCGATGGATGACTTGTACAGTGCGAAAGCAACAGAAAAGCAGGACCAGGCCTGATCGGTGTTAAGAAGTCGTGCACGTCGGTAGAATCGTTTCTTCCGGTTACAGAGCGACTTAAGCTCTCGAGTGTGCCATGGTGCTGACTGGTTCTCCCGAAACTCTATTAGCGGTATGTGTTTATCAATTAGGGCAAGTAGCGTTTCTTTGAAAAGAATCCAATTCTCCTGCACAGAGTGTTCCAAAACGTTAGGCATACATGAGTCCAGACGGGACCTGATGCCGATGTTAATAAGATCAATGTTAGCTCTTCGATATACTCTAATTTTGCTCAGGATACCATGGCCGTGTCGTTTTTAGTGTGCAAGCAGCAGTGGATGCATTTGTGATCACTAAGACCGTTAAATATATTTACATCTTTTATTATTTCACTGTGCGACGTGAGAATTAAATCAAGAACCGAGGACGATGACTCAGTCACTTGTGTTGGCTGTGTTACAAGTTGCTCGAAGTTAAACGGTAGACACGAGTTTATAAAAAAAAAAAAAACTTACACTCATTCCGAGATGCAGTTGCTGATGCAACGTCGCTGCCCCATTCGATGTCTGGGTAGTTAGTCTCCAACCAAAAGCAGTTTGGATAAAGGGTATCGCATTCTCACGTCGCACAGTGCATTATGCACTTTGATAACAAAGGAAATATTGCAAGAAGGTGGGCGATAACAGACCCCGACAATGACTGCACCGTGTGAACAGTTTATGGAAACAAATACGATTTCTAGATCTGATATAACGCTCAATATTCGGGGCTGAAGACGATCCTTTACGGCAAGCAGGACACCACCGCCTCTCCCTGAAACCCGGTCACTACGAAATATATCAATAGAAGATTGATGACTCGGCTTCAAAAAGATTTCACTATCAAGTATTTCCTACGTGAGCCAGGTTTCAGTTAGTGGGATAATGCTAACATTCATGACATCAAGCAACTCATTCAGGTCGTCACGCTTTGGCAATAAACTTCTAATATTCGCGTACAAAAGAGACAATGTGTTGGTATCGCTGGCATTACTACGTTGTGACTGTACTCTTTTCCTACTAACTGGTCGTGCCTTAATTTCACGAGTTGGATGTGCTCTAGTTCAAGTTTTACTTGCTGATTGTTAAATTGGACATTCAAAGATAGTGTCGTCAGGTTGGTCATACATGTAACATCGTCCATTTAGTAAAAGTTTGTTGAAAGAACTCTTAAAAGGAGCTGCTTGTAACTTTCCGTATTCGATTAGCTTGCTGCGTGCAGTACGTGTATTTAGCGAGAAGTCCTCTGCTATCGAGAAGGTCGTACCTTTTAGCGAAGACCGGGAGGATAAAAGCTGCTACCGCACTTTACCCAGAGCAAAAGTAACAATTATAGGACGTGTTTTGTTGGGGGCGTAGCGACCAATGCGATGTGCTCGGTCGATATGTAAGGGCTCAAGGTCTATTTCGAGCTTTTCTTTGCATAGGAAAATCACTTTTTCCTCTGACTAAGACCAGGTCTCATCTGGTGCGTCACTAATCCCACGAAACACCAGGTTCTGTCGACGCGAGTGGTCTTCTAGCTCATCGAGGCGGAGCAGAACTTGGACTACACTAGTTGTTGTCTTACACACCGACTTTTTAACGCAAGACATATCGTCCTATAATGCTTTTAAGTCGCTTAGGTTGCCTTCAATTACTGAGACCCGCGAGTTTAATTTAGCCAAGGACTTAGTTGCAATTTCCTGGTCTGCGCGGACACTTCTAATCTCAGAAAAAAGGAATGTGTTCATGGCGTCCAGTTTATCAAGGTCAGTTTGCAGGTTTAGTGTATCAGGACCAGGGTTTAGCTCGAAGTCTTCCGAGAATGTAAGAGAACCATTGAACGAGATTCCATTGCTCGTCCAATGGTTATCTTTACACATCGTACTAAAGCTGCCTCTAGCTCTTCGTGTGGTTTCATTAGCCATTTGTTCCCTTCGGCGTGATCTGCGATAGGTTATTCGAGATCGCTTCTTATGGTTTTCTTTACCATCGGGCTATAACAACCTATATCTTGTACTATTTACCTAAATTGTATGAAATGTAAAACAAATGGTTAGTAATCACTGTAGGAGCATTCATGGGAGCGACGTTTACTACCTATATACCTCAATATCGCTGCACCACCTTCCAGAACTCTTGAATGCTCAGCTCTCGTGCACTTGTGCTGATGTCGTACACCAGGAATCCTCGCTTGTCGAGTGTCTCCGTATACAGACTTCCAAGGTTAGCCTCGGCCATGTTCCTTGGTAGGCTTGGTTGGAGCTTTGTCTTCTCCCTGTACATAATGTTCCTCATGCTCTCGAAATTCGGCCACTCCGCCATTACCGTGTCATCAACCTAGAACAAATCGGTCCCGTCACAAGAAAGTCTCAATCATGGACATAATGCGCACGTATACTCGTGTAATGAAACATATAATATAAATACCACAACATGTTTTTACTTACTTTGACCCACGAGGCTTGAGATCTCTCTGCTGTACGCTTGTGGCGCTGGCAAATGTGGCTCCGATCTCATCATTCTCTACAATTTATTCTTCAGTCGCGCTTCCCAAAGTTGGCTGCCATAAGGTGGAAGGTTGTGCTCTAAAACATATGCACGTGATGAAAATTAATTCGCAACTTTCACCGTCTATAGGGGGCGCTCTGGGAAATTCAAGATGGCCGTCAACTAGATAATCATCTACCGTCGACTGCCGTGCCCCTTTGGACTCTGTTTTTGTGAGGTTTTAAGCATTTCCGTAAAGCCAGCATAAATGATGTTTTTATTACAACGCTCCAATTGTTATTGGAACACAATGGAGGCGAAGGGAATCGCCGTATGCGGTTTATCGTCGAGGGCGAGGCGGGTTTAAACGCCGGACATCTCCTCCGTTGGGGAATTAACAGCCACACGGCATCTGCGCTCACCATTCAGACTCTGTGTGTCCAATCCAGTTACCACGATCAAAAGTCGCATGAGCTGCGACGCGTTATCAGCCAAGACAAGAAAATATAGGTAAGCCGATCGTGCATTTCTTGTTGTTCACCGATTTGTTACCTGTAGCGTTGACGCGTAGAACTCGGAAGCTTGTTCGAAAGGCAGTGCCACGAGCACGAAGAAAGTCTGCCAATCCTTTCAATCTTACGGGTAATACTGTATTCTAGAAGTTGTGACCAGCGTGACTAAGTACGAAGAAAACACTGAACCGTAGGACACCCCGTTTACATGAGCGGTCCATTCACGTACCTCCGTCAAAGCTGCACGAAACATTTCGAGCAAGCCCGGTCTGAGCCATACGTGTCGTTACGAACTTTGGCGTCGAAAATGTTTGGTGTATCGTGCGTAGTATTATATGCGGGATTGCATAGAATGGTTTCAATGGAAGCTTGTTCAAGACACGAACATGCCCAACTAAAGTCTGATTATTTGTATTTCAGGCACTCTGTTCATACAAGGCCGGATCATCGTAACGGTGCAAGCACTCAGTTGCGATGTTGCTGTTCGTAAATCGGTAAAATACTCGTTTTGCCATCTTCTCTTTTTTGTTGTCGTATGGGCAAAATATTTAGTGGTATTTTGTTTAGTACAAACGGTCTGTGCGGCCACTTCCTAAAGGAATGCGCACATGCGAAATTTTATTGTAGTACTTTAGGCTGAGGAGAAAGAAACACTGATCATTCTGTGTTTTAGTCTCCACAATGTAGAGCAGAGATGTAGAAACTCCGTGCAAGACCACACAACTCTAACAAACGCATCAAGGGCAAGAGATGCAACGGCTTCTTTTAGTTTTCTGCGGCAAATTATCAAAGAACGAAGCAGTAATGCTAGTACTCGAAACACGTTGAATTGAAAAAGCAAAAACAGGGGCTTGTTGCATTTCACTAAGCGAGTAATTATCAATAACGTTGAGTTTGAAACCTGAGAGTTTTTAAAATATTGAAGCTATTTAGAACAAGCTCCCCAATAAAATAATAGTGAGAGCGCAGGCGAGCTGGTGTAGCATTACCATTTCTTCAAATTACCCGAGACTGGGGCGAGAAAACTATAAAGTCTCAAAACGTGAAAAAGAAAGACAAAGTGATAGGAAGACAACGTTTCGAGACGTTGTCTTCCTATCACTTTGCCTTTCTCTTCTACGTTTTGATGCTTCATAGGTTTCTCGCCCCAGTCTCGAGTAATTTAAAGAAATGATAAAGCTCGTCAATGCCGCCTCAAAAGTGATGCTAAAAGATAACCTAGACAACGAAGGCTCTTCCAATGATCCGTAAAAGACTGAACACTTCCCCGTTCCCGACTAGGCGTACACCCTTGAATTTTGTAACACCTAAAAAAATGCGTGCACTAAAAATATCTGAAATTCATGACCAAACAAGCGCCCATCCCCCACGTTTTTGCCATCATCTCCAAATTTTGAGTGGGCGCTTGCTCAGTACATTGTTTGGCGTTTCTGAAAGTCAAAGTGTGAAGGTAACATTTAGCATAATTGCAAAAGGACACAGAAATATTTTTTAAATCTTTGATTCGACATGAATTGCCGTGAACTGTTTGATTCGACAAGATCTGCCGGGAACTGTGAGGACGCGGAGCTTTTATCGGGGACTTGAGGGCTAATAATACGGCACAGTATTATAGGAAACATGTTAATTCAAAGGATTTGCTGGCAGCAGATTACTGAAAGTTGGAAGTCAACATGCTGTAGTAAATCTATGACTTGGCTCTGATGTAGACCATATACCAACTTGCCTGCATTTTATTCTTAATACTTCCTTTCACTTTGTGTCTTGCTTTGGGACCTCGAAAACCTCTCTACCACAAACCGTAAGCAAGCTTTGGGTCAACTCCGGTCAAAGCTTTTATACGAGCCCAAGATGCTGCATGCACTGTGCAATGTCCACGCAGTCCCCGAGGTGCAAATGGACGATGCAGTACTGGATGACGTACGCAGGGACCTTCTTTCATGCGCCCCGGATTCGACGCTTGCCCTTCAAATGAAAGATAGGCAGAGAAGTGAAGACGGCAAAGGTGACAAACCCAGGAGAAAACAGCAGACTCTCAAGAACTGCAGACGTCATTTTCTTCATCAGCAGCAGCCAAAGTGACCGCGTCAAGCAGTATGAAGAAATTCACTTGAGCGATGTAGCCTTTCACGATTTGGGGCAACTCCGAATACATGGGGTCTCATGAAAAGCCTTGTCAACCCAACAATAGTTCTACCAACAACATTTTGCTGTGACAACCGAACTGTCAGCAGTCATTTGCCGTGACACACTCTCCCAAGTCGCAAGGCAACGGCCAGTGGCAGCGTGAAAGAAAGCTGCGCACCACAGCCAGCAAGTATTGGGCTTACTTTACCTTTCTCCTCAGGGAAGATCGGACATGGGCCGAGGGGGTCTGTCTGATTTACTCCGAGAACTTCCGGGGCAATAAGGCCACAGGGCACGAAAGCAGTGCGAAGGACCAGCCTTGAAAGAATACACCAGGAAGACGGGCAGCGGTGTCAAAAGGTTCCGACTTGTAGTCAGTCCACTTGTGCCCTTGCTGGGATGCAGCCTTATGGCGTCGTGGAGGCAAACGGCGTGCTTTTAGGCTTGATAGAGATCAAAAGTTCAGAGCAAGGAAAGGCAACCCCAGCAAAGGACCTCATTGCATCCAAAATGTTGACCTATGTTGTGAAAAAAGGCGAGAATTGCTGTCTGCAGAAAAAGCACTCGCATTACTCGCTGTGCCTTGGATTGTTTTTTCTAGACTTGGATGCTGCCCCCCTCATGAACTACTGCAACAAGAAATCAGAGATCATCCCCGTGAGCCGGAAAGAAGAACACAAACCGAGACTCGGTTTGTGATCCTTATTTTAAGAGCTGGTTCAAAAGCTACAGTTTGTGTACTTCCAGCATATTCTGTGTCGACTAGCATAGTAAGTTTTGCTTAGGTGTCTCCTTCTTTAGTTGGCCTGTCATTGTGGTAGTTTAAAAGGCCGGTGACTGTACAGAGCTCGACAGCTTTAACCGGAACACTTATAAGCCTAGTTTTTGCAAAGATAGCCTTTTGTTTCTTTGTGCTCGTGCGCAGTTTCGTGCTAGTGCCAGGATGTTTGCCTTTTTTGTGTCCCATTCAAGGGGCCATGCAACAATTTTTTTTACTTTGCGCAAATACCGCTTTGAACGGATCCCTGACGTTAATGACCTTTGAAACACGCGTTCGTTTTTCACCCCACGCAATAGAAGTCCCAGAAAAAAATTAAAGAAAAACGAGCAGCGTTCACGCCCTCAACTCGCAGCCAGAACAAGCGGCCACGTGGTCTGGAGCCGATTATATGCCGCCAATGTTGATCATAGCCACGCGCTGGTGTTGGAAAAGCACAGGACACGCGCTGAGTTCCAGACATTGTTATGGCTCGGCTATTGTCGTCGTTGCAGCGATTGGACACGTGCCACTACCCGAATGCTTCTCGAGCTATCAATTATCACGAGCCAAAATCGAGTGCCCACGCAATGCTCGGGTCCAATCTATGAACCGCATTCAAATATCGTCATATCGGTGTACTGCGATCCCCACGTTACGTCATCGAATTTTGCAAAGGAGAGATTGAATGAAATGATCGCTTTTGTCCTTGAAATTACACCACAACAAAAGAGTTTCTTGGCCAGTCGCATTGCATGCGAGTATCCTTGAGTCCCACTAGTGCCAGTAAGCTCGTTTAAAGTGAAAAACATTCCAATTGAATATCGTGGCACAGCTCCTTTAAGTTCGTGCATAGCTTCAGTTTATGTAAATGTGCTCCCGTTTTTTCACAATTATTTTCCGGAATTAAGAATTCTGAGAGTTTTCCGGTTAAAGCTGGCAGGGTCTACACACCTTCATTTACAGCAAGTAGTCAGAGTTAAGAGTAATTTGTTTTTTTCCTTGTCACGTGTGACTATGCAGAAAACAGAAATGTCAGATTTTTTGGTGTTTCTCTCAAATAAATACATATTCATTTTGATATTTTTATTTCTCACAGCATTGTAATTGCTATAGATAGATAGATAGATAGATAGATAGATAGATAGTTTATTTAGTGCCGGTCAACAGCCGTGAGGCCTACAGGACAGTACACTTTGTCATGTTTCGCACAGTGGTTGCCGAGGAGCACAATAGAAATCAATCTGACGCGTGATCAATTCCTTGTTAGTTAAAAATAAAAATGGTTGCCACGGGCACACTAAGATAAAGTAAAGTGAATATGTCATCTTGTAAAAACATTGAATTGTATGTATCTTGTAACCGAGTCATTGGACACTTTGAATGAATATCTGTATAAAATGTGTGCATACATTTACACGCCTTCCCAGATGGGACACGGAAGCACAATGATGACAACAACACGTCGCAATCAAGAGTGCCATGCACAACGTTTCTCAAAAAGTTCATATCATGTGCAAGCCTCCTGTCGTGAAGAGACTGGAGGCCTATGTCTGCTAATACCGAGCTATAGCTGTAAAAACGTCGACGACCAATGTGCCTATCGTATACAATACGAATAAATTTCCGCTGTACCTCTTCGATTACATTGCTGTAGCCGAGAGAAACAGAGTTCCATATTACGGATGCGAACTCTAAACGCGGCCGGACAAGTGAACCATATAAAGAGAGAACACAATGAGGGCTTCTAAATTTTCTAGTTATCCGTGACACCGCACCAAGACATCGCAGGCCTTGATTAATTATCTGTGACACATGTTGATGAAAAAACAGCCCGGAGTCCACTTGAACACCAAGATCCCGTACAAGAGATACACGCTTTATGTGCCCTCCGGAAAGGTTGTAGCTGAACTCAATGCTCTCGTGTTTCCTGCTGATTGACATGACTGAAGTCTTCTTGAGATTAAGTTGTAGTCTATTTGTTATGCACCACTGCTCAATTGAACATTCGTCGTTGTGTAACAACAGACAATCCTGTACATTCTCTACCCTCCTGAACAGCTTCAAGTCATCTGCGTACAATAATGCTTTGAAGTGCAGCACCTGCGACGGCAAGTCGTTGATGAACACTAAAAATAACAACGGCCCAAGGTTAGAGCCCTGGGGCACACCAGATAATGATAAAAACGGCCCGGACAAACAATCTGAGAAACTGACTTGATTCTGGCAGTTTCCCAGGTAGCTGGAAAACCATGAACAGTAAGTAGGGCATAAGCCATATTTTTTTAATTTTGACAAAAGTATGTTGTGCGAAACCCTGTCGAAAGGCTTTGATATGTCAAAATAAATAGTGTCTACTTGACCACGGTTGGCTACTAAAGGGCCGGTATATCCAAGGAAGACACTCGTATTAGTCTCGATCGATCTACCTTTCAGGAAGCCATGCTGTAATGGTGATATTTTTCGTTTAAAATAAAAATAAAGACCTTCATAAATAACCATTTCGAAAACTTTTGAAAAACCACACAACAGTGACACTGGGCGAAAGTTGTTGACATCGCAGGGGTCGCCAGATTTGAATATTGGTACGACCACAGACATTTTCCATCGAGAAGGAAATTCCGCGCGCCGTAGCGACACATTTTACACATGAGTTAAAGCGGGAACAAGGTATTCAGCGCATCCCTTGATAATAAAATTTGGAATACCATCATAGCCGGTGGAAAGTTTTGATTTGAGCCTACGTACAGAAAGTAATACCTCATCTTCTGTTATACTTTCATAAGCCAAACCATCAAAACTTTCTTCGATGTTAAAAACCGGAGGCGTGCTATCCGACTGCAGAAAAGTGGAACTGAAATGCCGAGCGAACATCCCGGATACTTCTTGCGGTGTGCAAAAAGCTTGCCGTCCGCTTTTAGCACCGATGCGCTGACATTGTCTTTGCTTGTTCGCACGTAACGCCAAAAACGATGCGGTTTTCCTTTGAAGTCATGTTCCAGACGATCCTGGTAAAGCCTTTCGTCTCGAGCAAGAAGTTTTTTAACTATTGCTCTACAGATTGAGAATCTGTAGTACCAATACTCGCAATTTAGTTTCTTATAGAAATTATGGTAACGCCGCTTCTTGCTTATGTAATATTTCAAATCTGCAGAAAACCAATTAGGAAATTTTGACCTTTTTGGGCAACTTTTGGGTATAAATTCATTCATAGTATCCTGGACAATCGCGGTCAGCATGTCGGCGCAAGAGTTGACGTTCGCAATGCTGAAGGAGCCAGTCCAGTCATGGCTGAGCAGACGACCATATAACCCCTCGTAATCACCATAAGAATATCTGAACTTCGTCACTGGTTGTGTGTTGTGCACTTGGAATGACAGGAAAAAATGTAGGGAAAACGGTGGGTGAAACTTGTCGACTGGCACAAGCGTGTCGCATGCGTGATCGATATCGAACACAGGAGCATTTGTTATTATCAAATCTAAAATGTTTCCGGACACATTATTTATCGTATTATGCTGAAAGAGTTGATTGAAATTGATAAACTCAAATAGGCGTTGTGCCTTATCATGAATGCCAGTGCAGTCACTCTGGATTAAGTCAGCTGACCAATCGACCTTCGGAAGATTGAAGTCGCCATAAATATGTATGTACCTTGTAGTTAGAAAAGTCAACCTTGCTGTCAAGATCTGTGAAATGTTCTACAAAAACGCGAGTATCAGAATTAGGCGGGAAGTAGTAACAGCCAAGAAGGCAATTCGAGCCATCAGACGCTGGAACCTCAACCCAGACACACTCTTCATACGTTTCAAGGTCTCCCATTCTGACCGCCCGAAATGAAGATTTACACGCTATGAGGACACCGCCTCCATTTTTAATCTTCTCTGTGTAACTCCGGTCCTTCCTGAAAACGGAATACTGATTTGAGAAGTATGACTGATTGGTGCAGGAGGCATTTAACCAGGTTTCAGTCAAGCAGATTACATCATATTCGGATTCGCAAACATTAGCAAAGAACGCCTCACTTTTCGTTCTGAGGCCCCTCGTGTTTTGGTAATAAAGGTTAGTTTTCCGCGACATCATTGGTAGTGGTTAGGGCGACGTCAGACTCTTCGAAAAACCGCGAGGGCGACAGGCTACCGTAAAAGGGACGGAAGACGCAGCCGGAAGGCCACACCTCGGGTTTGTTAACAATATCAAGCAGTCCTTCGTCTTGGGCAACGTGGAATGAATTGTACGAGTGATGCCTTGTCTTCAGTCTCGTACACGTCACCGTTTTGTCCCCAACGAGCCCCGCCAGCAGTTCCTGCACGTCGGACGCCTTGGTGCTGGGAGCCAGACGAGAAAGGAAAAGGCATCTGGCCGCCAGCGATTTTGGCGCGACCTGGAGCGTGCAATGTTTAGCAGTACCGAACGTGGCTGGGGGCCTCGCTGGATTGCTCACCGGATTTGCTGAGGGGTGGGTGACCTTGCGCAGAGGACGAGGATGGCTGGGACCGCGTCCCGTCACCCGAGAAACCCGGACCCGTCGCAGCGACGCAGGCGAAGCTTTGCGCTGGCGGTGCCAGCGCTGCCGGCTGTTTGGCGTAGCGGAGCGGCGGAAAATCCGTTTGCCCCACCACACACTCGCGCAAATCGCGTATTTCCACACGGAGGGTCACATTTTCGGCCCGTAGCTGTCGCACTTCAAACGTCAGAGCGTCTATCTGAGTTACCATCTTCTGCATTAACGTCATGACGTTCGGAGATACGGAGCCGCAGGCACTACCTGCAAGCTCCGAGAAAGCCTCGGGTCCCTCGGGGGGTGTGTCCGCAGTGTCGACAGCGGAAGCAAGCTGGACTGTCGACCGGTCGGGCCGTTTCACACACTTCACACATTTGTAGCTGCTGGACCCAGACTGCATGAGGAAATTGTATTCCTCGGACCGTATGCCCAAGCATTTGCAGTGGAACCGCTGCCCACAGGACACGCACGGCAAAAATTGCTGTCTGCCACGAATAGGCTCGGAGCAGCGCGCACAGGCGTCCGCCTGCGCCGCCATCTCGCCAAAGATTATTGTCAGCAATAAAAAAAAAAGAAAACTGAAACGAGTGTTTGCCTTCCTATAGACCTTTCCAAAAAAAAGCGTGTGGCCGGTGCCATTTTGAACGTTCGTGCGTATGGCGCGTGCTTTGCTCGCTTTCCGAAGCGGCGAACACGCACGTGTTGGACTGTGAAGGTCGCACGCTGGACTGTGATTTTGTAAACATTGGAAAGGTCTATACTCTGTTTCACCTTATGTTGTACCGCAGAGAAGGCTAGAAGCGCGAGCTCATAGCGTTGGGAGCTGCTCTTAACGCACGAGAGCTTGTGCCGCCGAGATGTGCCCTAGAGCAAGGAGCTAGCGCTTGTAGCCTTCTCTGCGGTACAACATAAGGTGAAACAGCGTATAGTGCGTATGCTGCTATCTGGGCACATAAAAGCACTAAAACGGTTCAATTGAATTTAAAGGAGCTGTGTAACAATATCTGGTTGCAATATTTCTTTATTTTGCTCCGGCGTACTGGTTCTAGTATGACTTAACTATACTCAATCTCCACGCCACTGGTTTTGAAGCTTTTTTGTCGCGGTCAAATTGCAAGCATAAAAGCGGACAATTTCTTTCAGTCTCTCCTTCTCTAAGTTTGATGACATACTTTCGGGAGATCGCAAAACGGCAAAACCCACGGTTTTTCCGTTTTGCACTCTTAGAAAAAAGGGGACCAAAAGGTGGTAACAGACCGCCTTTACCACCCTCCTCCCGCCCAGGGGTAAAGCGCTCCGCTTATTACCTCCTCAAGCGCAGCAAACACGAAGAATGCGGTGCTACCAGGTGAAGTTCGCCGCGAAGGGGCCCCAAGGCGGCATGTATTACCTCCCAGAGGGTGCACCTGTTTTGCACTGCCAAAGCCTGGGCGCTGCGATTGGCTGTGGAAAGGCGCAAACGAGTTCGCTAATTGGTCTCCTCGTATGACACGTGATTATTCGCGCATGCGTGGGAGAGCGCCTGCCCGGCCGAAGAGTGTCCGCGCCTTCGCCGCCGACACGCCCGGTCATGACGGCATAACGGTGTTTCTTCTCGAACGTTCGACGGAGGCGTCCCGGTGCAGGAACGTTCTTTATTGTTCTGTTCGGTTCAGTCTCTTCTTACGAGGTCACCGAGAGCGCTGCATTGACTTCAGTCGAAGATCCAAGTCGTGTGCTCCGTATGCAGGTAAGGAAATGTTCTGCGCGGTCGGCAGTTGGCGTCGGTTATGACCGCCCGGGAAGGCGACCCCCGTCTTCCTTAGACAAAGGGTTGGCGGACATGTTGGCACGTTTGAAGGCGTCGAGCGTTCGATAAAATTAGTGTGTGGCGCGAACGCAGACACGGTTTAGACCATCGAAGTTCATAAAGAGCAAGAACAGGAATGACTGTCGCTTGCACTAGCGCACATTTAGAAGGTTGACATACGCTAACCAGTGGCTTAGCCAGCAGCTTTTCCCGGTGTATGTGTGTGCGGGTGGACGAAGGGGGAGAGCGGCGGTTCGGCGAGCCGGGCAGCAAGACGCCTTTTCAATCGGGTGTCGCCTACGTTTAAGGCGTGAGGGGGTAGGAGGTTTTCTCTTTTTGGGGCCGTTGGAGTGTCGCGTCGGACGTTAAATTGAGGATCTGATCAGATATTTAAAAATCTCATAAGGTGTTTTTTTTTTTTTTTCTCGCAGAGCAGTAGTCGATCAGGCATTCATTGGCGGCACCGGCCAACCGGCGCGATTTATTCTCAATGTCGGTGATATTTGTAAAAATCAGTGTTAAACACTTAATTTTAATATCAACGTTTTTTTTTAAATTTAACTAGGTTTAATAAATAGTTTGGTAAAATGTCACGTTACCTTGAAATACCGAATAGAAATGTCTGAGCTAATTATTCGTGCGCTTCGCAAACATTGATAGTATTATATTACGGAATAAGGTTATGAAGTTGTTACAGGCAGCGGGTTAGCAATTATATTGTCTTGGCATTTTCTTTGCGTGTGATCAGGCATTTCTAAAACTCTGATCATTCAGTAAGCGAGTTAGATATAACTCAAGTTTGCATGATTTGAAGTTGATTGAATATATTTCTTTCGTCCTGCGGCAACGTTGTAGGGTGATTTCGTCGAGGGTACTGGATGCCTGCTACCTTGGACTCATCTCGTGACAGTTCTTAACACTGCTTACTGCAGGTAAGCGGAGTCCGATATTTTATTTTGATTTTCTTGTTCCAGTTTGTGCACTTAAAATGGGGCTCTTGATTTTTATGTTGATTTTTTGTGTGTGCTGTTCGTTCATTTCCGAGAGAAAAGTGAGGGTATACTTCGAGTAAATGAATTAGAGCAAGACACACAAGGCGCTTGAGTGTGTCTTTTTTTTTTGTTTTTTTTTTGTGTGTTTTCGTCCTTGTGTGCTGTTCTTCTCATGTCTAAATAAGACATACATTCAATTTTAATCTGGTAAATTACTTCGGCAAGTATATTTACATATTTGCCGAAGTTCGACATTCGGCAGTTAGAAATTATTCGTGCGCTTCGCAAACATTAAAAGTAGTATATTACGGAATAAGGTCATTAAGTTGTTGCCGGCAGAGAGACTAGCAATTTTAGTGTTGTCTTGGCTTTTTTTATTGCGTGTGATCAGGTTTTTTTAAAAGTAATCATTCAGTAGGCGAGTTAGATATGGCTCAAGTTTGCATTATTTGAAGTTGATTGAATATATTTCTTTCGTCCTGCGGCAACGTTGCAGGGTGATTTCGTCAAGGGTACTGGATGCCTGCTACTTTGGACGCATCTCGTGACAGTTCTTAACACTGTTTACTGCAGGTAAGCGTAGTGCAATATTTTATTTTGATTTTCTTGTTCCCATTTGTGCACTTGAAATGGGGCTCTTGATCTTTATGTTTATTTTGTGTGTGTGCTGTTTCTTCATTTCCGAGAGAAAATTGAGTGTATACTTCGAGTAAATAAATAAAGTAAGACCCACAAGGCGCTTGAGTGTGTCTTTTCGGTGTTATTTTTTGTGTTTTCGTGCTTGTGTACTGTTCTTCTCATGTCTAAATAAAACATAGATTCAATTTTAAATTTTAATCTGGCAAATTACTTCGGCAAAAATTTTTACATATTTGCCGAAGTTCGACATTCGGCAGTTAGGAAATTATTCGTGCGCTTCGCAAACATTAATAGTAGTATATTACTGAATAAGGTCATTACGTTATTGCCGGCAGAGAGACTAGCAAGTATATCGTCTTGGCATTTCTTTTTCTGCGTGTGAGCAGGCATTTTTAAAAGCTGATCATGCAATAGGCGAGTCAGATGGCTAAGTTTGCATTATTTGAAGTTGATTGAATATATTTCTTTCCTACTGCGTCAACTTTGTAGGGTGATTTCGTCGAGGGTACTGGATGCCTGCTACCTTGGACGCAACTGCAGGTAAGCGTAGTCAGATATATTATTTGATGTTCTTGTTCGCATTTGGGCAATTGAAATGAGGTTCTTGATTTTTTAATTTTATTTGTGTGTGTGGTGTTCGTTCATTTTCCAGAGAAAATTGAGGGTATACTTCGAGTAAATAAATTAGAGTAAGACACACAAGGCGCTTGAGTGTGTCTTTTTCGGCGTGGTCTTTTTATGTTTTCTCGTCCTTGTGTGCTGTTCTTCTCATGTCTGAATAAAACAAATTCAATTTTCATCTGGCAGAGCACTTCGGCAAAAATATTTGCATATTTTCCGAAGTTCGGCACTTAGGGTTGGCGGTCATAGGGATCTGCTGTGGTGCTGAGTAGCTAATGTGGTGTAGCGCTCTGTGGTGTATGTTCTTCCTCAGTCCTTGTCTTAAAGCGCAATCATGTTTTTTTCACGTACAATACCAACTCGCCCAACAATCAGCACTTGTATATACTAACCTGCTACAGTAGTTGTACACCTTTGACTAAGATTTGTTAGTCACCTAAGTAAATCGGGGTGACAAATTTAAACATGACCGGTGAATACAAAGTGCTTACTAATCTATGATTACCACCCGCCATGTGATAATTTTAGTCAGTGGTAGTTAGTCAACAGTTAAACTGGTCACGTCCGGTAAGTATGGTCGATGCTTTATAATGCTGGAATCAGTGGCCCATCAAATGCTCCAAATGCGTCTTAGAAAAATCTAATATTTCTTCACAGTTTCTTCAAATTGGGGATGATATGTTTCAACTTCATATCACATGATTTCCACATTTTTTTGGTTCCAGGCAGGCAGTGCAATCTACCCGGTGGCTGTCAGCTCAAGCCTAATTAATCCTGAGGCGCCCAGCTATGCGGCAATGGAGGGAGATCTCGAAGCCGCGTCGCCTGCTGAGGCAGTCCTGGTTGCATTCTGCCTCTAGTTCATCTTTAGCTACGACTAGAGCCCCGAAAGTGTTGTTCCAGATGCCTTTATTGCGCTTAGTGGTTTAATCTTAGAACTTTTATAAGATGTCTAGTCATGCCATTGATTTTTATGCCATTTTGTTTGTGACAGCCACAATAAAACATTGTCATGTGATTCCAAAGTGATTCCATCAAGTGTGCATTTAACCTGTAATAAGGTGGTGAACTGGGCCAGTTGGTTGCTGTTATACATGATGGGGAAAACAGCTCGGAAAGCCCGGACTACGAAGAACAAACATGACAGGACAGCACTTTTCTGTCGTGTTTGTTCTTCGTAGTTCGCGATTTCTGAGCTGTTTTCCTCATCGTGTGCATTCAACCCCAAAGTGAATCATAGTTCCCTCCAAAAGGAGGTAAAAGCAGCGCCCTCAATTACGTCGTCTTACCTCTCAAAAGGGTTGAAATTCCCCCCTAAAGGAGGTAAAGGCTGACCCATAAAGGATGCACTTTTAACACCAAAAGGAACTAAGGTTACCTCCAAAAGGAGGCAATGTTGCACCCTAACCCAGGGGGTAAGTTTGCACCCTCGATGCAGGGGGTAACGATACCTCCAAAAGGGGTTGCCCTGTGTGCAAGTCAATTACCCCCTTAAGGAGGATACTACAGTACCCTTTTTTTTAAGAGTGTGGCTGATGGTTTATACACGAGCACTGCGTGAGCACTCGACTTCGGCTCTGAACAGTCAATGCCTCGGCGAACATTCGTGTAGTGGCTCGTGTCCAGTCGCTGCGGTAACGGGAATAGCCGAACTCGAACAATGCCTAGAGCTCAGCACGTGCCCTCTGCCTTGGGAAAACCACGGCTCTGGGAAAAACCAGCCCGTGGCTATGTTTCGCGTTGGCGGCATAGACTCGGCACCAGACAACATGCGCCTTTCTTCTGGCTCCGAGTTGAGGATGTGAACGCCGCTGGTTTACACTCTTTTTTTTCTCTGCAATTGTTGTAGTTCGGGGAGAAAAACCAATGTATTTTTTGTAGGTTATCTGTATCAAGGAATAGTCGCGAGTAGTTCAGCAAGCTAACTGTGCTCGAGAGTCCCACGCTCACATTTTAGCAGAGCGAGCGCGGCCGGCCAGATAGAGGCGCACTCGGCGCTCCCGTTGTGATTGCTACGTCGTTGCCCTGCCTACACTGATGACATGTGCACTGGCAGTCAAAGCAGCCCTCTCGAGTCTGCATGCGAGTAAAAAAGGCGAGTTTATAGCGTGATAGAGTGCGTAAGAAAAGTAGTACTCCCTTCGGTAGCGACGTAAGCAGCGGCTTGATATTCGTTGAGGTCCGCGTTGAGAAGAAGAATATATTAAAAAAAACATTAAATATAAAAATTCACCACATAAAGCAAAGTACATATACCCACAAACAATACAAAAACAAGAACACCGGGAGATAGAGAGGAATAAGTATAGCTAAAAAAATGAAAAACGTAAGCAAATCATTGGAATGCGAATTTATGGCGCAGCTCTTGAGGAGGAGGAGGGGAGGTTACGAAGGGGAGGGTATGCCCCTCCTTGTGCTCTGTACCCTCTTCTCCTCGTCCCCTCCTCCTCTATTCCATCCTCCCGCCTCCGCCTCCAGTTCAGTTTCCCCGATAAATTTCGCGGGGATAATGACGTAACACGATTTGGTGTCACGTCACTTATGAACAAATTCTGTTTCACCGTTAAATTTAGTGGCAAAATTGACGTCACATGACCTCAACACCAGTTCGATTCCCCGCTAAATTTAGCGGGGAAATGAATTGGTGTTGAGGTAACCGCGCTAAATTTAGCGCGGTTACGCCGACGCCGAAAAACACTAAACGGGCGCTTAAGAGCTGCGCTCTAAAAAAATTACAGAAGGACGCATCAGACTGCTTAGTTGTAGGAAAATTTCTACACGCAGTGCATTCCTACAAACAGTGCGCCCCCCCCCCCCCCCCTCTCCCCTCCGGGGGTGCGGCACGCCTGGCCCGTGACGCGAGAGAGGGGAGAGAAAGGTGGCCGCGAGCGCACCACCGCCTCCCTTTTAACGGCGCGCGGGATCGCAGCGCCACGAGAGGGCTTCTCTGTGGGGTGGCGTTCGTTGGAACTATGACGCATCGCAGCCAATGCGAATTTAGGTGCCATTCCGCTCAGCTAATAGGAATATGGGAATTTCTGCCGCCTTTTTTGCGGTTAGAAATGCCGCAGGCTCCGCTCCATGGGACAGTTAATGCTTTGGCATTAACAAAGCGCAAGGTTGAGATCACGTCAACGCCGAGATAAGGCGATGTGAAGGGAGAGCAGCCGGGAGGCAGCACGTCGGACCAACAATTCCTCGGGCGCGCGTATTGCAGATTGCATATTGCAGAAAACTGTATTGCATATTGTATTGCATATTGCAGAAAACTGCAATATGCATATAGGCAGCTAAGGACGCTCTTGCGACCACGGGTCCAAGCTTTAACACACAGGGGAGGAACTCGAACAGTCGCACCTTTAGCGTTACGCTTCAGTTGTGGGGCAAAAAACCGTATTTTCTTGTTTATTTTAGAGCGAAGCTCTTAAACACCCGTTTCCGGGTTGAGCAGCGTCACCGTCGCCGTCACCGTAACCACGCGATGCATTATAGAACGTTTCCCATAATGACGTCACACGTCATGAGGCACGTCACGAGGGTAAAAGTTTCGCGCTACATTTGGCGAAAAATGTTCCCTCTAAATTGAGCGGGAAAAGTTTTCGCTAAAATTAGCGGAAAGATTTCATCTCTAAATTGAGAGAGAACATTTCCCAGCAAAATTTAACGGAAAAATTTAGCGGAAATATTTACCCTCGTGACGTCACACGTGACGTCACGTGTGACGTTACGTGAGATTTAGCGGAATAACAGTTTCCGCTAAAATTAGGAGAAAACGTTTTTGATAAATTTTGCGGGGGAATTGACGTCACGTGACCTCAATAGCAAATCAGTTTCTCCGTTTAATTTAGCGGTAAACGTTTCGCTAAATTTCACTCAAAATTTAGCTAGAGAGTGTTGGCAAATTTCCCGCTAAAATTAGCGGGAATATTTCTCTGCTAAATTTTGCGGGGAAGTTTTCGCTATATTTAGCGGGATATTTAGCGAAAAGTTCAAGCTAAATGGGAGGGGAGCAGGAGAGGAGGAGGAGAGGGTACGGGGAGAGGAGGGGTATACCCTCCCCTCCGTACCTTCCCCTCCTCCTCCTCAAAACCTGCGCTCTACTTCGGCATTACAGATGATTGCAAATTCTCATTTTATTTTTATTGGAGAAATCGAAGATGACGATTCGAAGGTCGCACTCCTCATGCGACTAAAGCAATGGTCAGAGCGAAGCGCTGGTGCCCAGACAGTGCTAGGCGAGGTTCAATTTCGTTGTAATTCTCTGTTGGTGGACACCGGTCTGTGGGACAACCAGCTCGATAAAGCGCCCCCCTATAGCCCAATAGCCGATTAAATGAAAATGAATGGAGTGCGCTCGCTCGCGCCGAGCGAGCGCATGAATGACTGTCTTCCACTTTCCTGCCTTTGCATTGCTAAGAAGGTCCCGGGCCTATGGCCTAGGCGGCAAAACAAAAACAACAACAACTGATGAAGCAAACAAAAATTGCGAGTCTAAACCTTTGGAGACATATATCCCTGAAGCCGGGTAAAGCATAAAGATATGTTGGAGACCTGTGGCCTTGGCAACATAAAACACCATTGAGTCAGCTAAAACAATTAAATGGTCGTTAGTCTATATAGATTTAGGGACAAGCGCCAATCTATAGCTGTCTAAAACATATTTAATAGTCGCGAGTCCATACGTTTAGGGACCTGCACAACTCTACAGCCGGCAAAAGCATATTGAGTAGTCGCGAATCCATAGGAATAGGGACATACATTTTTCTATAGCTCGTTAAAGGAAGAGAATAGTCGCGAGTCTATAGATTTCTGGACACACATCTTTATATAGCCGGCTATAGAAATTGGAAAGGTTGAGATTTCATAGCTTTGAAGACTTATTATTATGTTGGTGGCTATAAGCGGGTTTCATGGTTTCTTATGACCGACCATAGAGTACCATATACGGTGACAGCTCACCGTAGGATTTTTCATAAGCGTCCTTAGGCCATTTTTGTATGGGTTCCCCACTCTAGTCTGCTTAAAGGGGTTATGACACGCAAATTGAACGAATAGATTATTCTGGAAATAGATTACTCATAGGCTACCCAGTATATACACCGAGTTACGCGATTTTTAGAGTTCTGGTAATTGCAATATTCAATTTACGGAATGTTATCATTTTCATCTGGCGACCAGGCAACACTGCCTCGAGTTAGTCACACCATGGTGTCCATAAACCACGTGATCTTGAACGCTTTCTCACTCTAGGCGCCCCCCATGATCGCCCAAGCTCTCTTCGCTGCGGTACGATCAAAACCGCTCTTGCAACTTGGCAACCCGAAAGCTATTCTGGCTCTCACCCCCCGGCCCGTTGACCTTCCTCCCTGCATGCGCATGCAAGATATTCTCGGACGACGGTGACCATGGCGAGTTCTCTCGTAACTCGCCGTCACTGGAGTTGGTCGTCAGTGGGTCGCAGCCAAAACGAACAGCTTCCAACATCTCTTGATAGCAATCAATCTGATCGCTGATGAGATAAATGTCGTACACTTTGAGGATGCGAGCGATGCCGTAGACGTAATTGTCGCGGACCGCATGCTCGAAACGCGCAAGGTAAACAGGAAGCTGAAGATCGAGACGCCAAGAGAGTCAAGTTTGTTAGTACGTGCAAGGGACGCCGCGCAGGACGCTAGCTACGTAGCCAGCCTCCCGCTCCGCACGGATCCGCCCCTCCGAGGGACCCGCATTTAAATTGATTTATCCACGAAACTATCGCGCCATTTTCAAAATAACTTTAGGAGGATTATAGGAACGTACAATGGATTCTAGCAGTATTGTTATCTCATTTATTATTTTTGCCGTGTCATAACCCCTTTAATTAACTTCTGCCGGTATTAAAAGAAACTGATCCCTTGGATCCTTCAAAGATTGAGCATGACTTAAAATTGCAACTTATCGCATGTTCCTTTCTCCGTCTGTCCTCCCCGTGAACCAGCGCGCGGCTGCAGGGAACCAAAGCGAGCTAATGTCCTCCCGCGCACTGGAGCCGCACGACGCCCTTGAGCTGGATCCGAGCATCAAGCGGCAGATCTTCTCCGGGATCACCTACGAAAATCTGGACACGAACGCTTCGGAGGCTTCACTGAGGGGACGTCACCGCCATGCTCGCAGCCCGGACTCCTCCCTCTCGTCGTCCACCAAGTCGGCCTACGGAGGATGGTCCCGTTTCTCCGTCGCGCATGGCGACGCCGACGCCACGATCCGCTCGGCCGCCGGCAACAGCATCTTCACCGGCCGCCTCTCATTCAAGCGCAGCCTCCAGTGGAAAGCGACAGCTTCTATTGACAGGAAGCTCCGGGACCGTAGGCTCTCCTTGTGGCAGTACGGGTCACTAGAAGCAGACGCCGAAGACATGACTGTCTTCCGGTCGCCCAAATCCCGTGTCCGTCAGCTCGTCTGCTTCGCCATGGCCATCCTATCCGCCGTTCTGGCCCTGATCGTGCTCGTGGTCTGTCTGCGGGTGCGGTACAGAAACGCAGATCCTCTGGACGCCACAGTGAAGGTTCCGGCGCTGGTGTGTGAGGACTACGAGTTCTGCAGAGACGAGTCTGGAGCTGCGCTGAAACTCCTCAACAAGTCGGTGAACCCCTGCAGCGACTTCCACGAGTTCGTGTGTAGCAGATGGTCGCGGTCACACGGTGACTACAGAGCGCAGGACGAAGAGAAAACTGGCACGGTCATGAAGACTCTGCTGAGCCGGGCGCTCTCCGAGATGGCTGAGAAGACGCCGTCAGTGAACGGGTCCTTGTACGAGTTTGATCTGGCCAACGACGTCTTCTTTGAAGAGTGCATGAAGACTGACTCTCGGGAACGGAGAAGCCTGGGTGTGGCCCGAAAGCTACTTGCAGAGTACGGGCTGGGCGGTTGGCCATACACATCCTCGCACTCGCACCACGCAGATCTGACCTTTAGCAATGTGCTGCAGACTGCGAGCCGACTCGCTCTTAACCTGGGCTTGGCGGCATTTGCAAGAGTCTGCGTGTTTGGGACGCAAAAGGACAGAACATCTAGAAATTGATGACCCCATACTGCTCCTGCAAAAGGATGACCTCTCAGGCACCGACACAAAGGCAAGATCGTTAATGGTGCATCGCCAACTTATAGCAGAGTCGTTCTTTTACTTCGCGCACACGTCAAAAGACATCTATAAAGTGCAAGAGCAGATCCAACTTGTTTCTTTGATACTTGCTCAAGCCTCCAGACGATCTTCCGAGCGGAGTTTCTGCACCTTTGCTTACGAAACGACTACCTTGGGGGAACTTAGCGTTCTTGAACTGTACATTCGAAGGCTGCTTCCCGACAAATCTAACGTCTCCGACAATGCGACCGTTGTTATGAGGAATCCACTTGTAGCCCGAACCCTGGATTTTGTCTTCCGCTATCTTCGACCGGAACACCTTCTCAACTATCTGGGCTTTCGTCTGCTAGTGCACTTGTCGCCCTTCATCTTCGAGGTGCCAAACAACATCGTGAAGGCACGAATGAGCCAGCTGACTGGGGTGGACAAGTTGATCTGGCTCAAGGCCGAGGTATGTCTCAGGTTGTCCGAGGAGGCCCTGCCTGCATTCTTTCTCTACGATTTTTACGCGACAAGACCGGCGAGCTACTGGCACCAGCTCAACAACATGCTGACCGTGATTAAGAGGGCCGTCCTTACGCGAGCCGTGGTCCCTTGGAAGTTCTCCGACGAAGATAAGAAGAGGCTTCTTCGCATCCTGATGTACATGGACTTCAAGACATTCCTTCCACGGTGGCTTCTTAACGACACGCTTTTACAAACCTACAACCGGAGACTGCTTCCGAATCGCAAGGCCGACGTCTTCCAGATGTACACCCACGTATGGCGCCGAAGAACTCACGCCATCTTGTCTCCCAGACACGTGGACAGGCTGCTTGCAGATCCGAAGTGGCGCGGCTCGGTTTTCGACGCGATGCCCGTCTACTCTTTTCCAGAAAACACTCTGTACGTTCCCATGGCGATCTTCAACACATCGTTACCGGCGACGCAGGACGCCTTCTATCTTCACGCGGTGGAAGTAACCTGGAAGCTGGCATACGCCCTCGCCCCCATCTTTGAGCTGAGCAACTACTGGGACAACACGACGCTGCACAGCTACCGTAACTACGAGGTGTGTGCTCGTACCCGGTACGAGCCCTACTTGACTCCTGGCATCGAAGACAGTGCGCTGCACCTTGCCTACGCTGATGAGATCTCCGTGTTCTGGGCAGAGCGGCTCGTGAATGTGCTTATGAGTGTTGCCGCGGCAAGTCCTTTGGCCGACTTCGGCAGGGAACAGTTCTTTTATATCTACACTGCCCTGAGCAAGTGCCGCAGTCACGGCGTTTCGCTGCAACCTCAGTCGACGGTGACGAGCAAGCATCGGGTTAATATACCGTACATGTATTCTGCCAAATTTAGAAAAGCCTGGTCGTGCAGGGCACACTTTCGTTGTAAGTAACGTTTTTCTTCTACGTGATAAGCTGTGTAGAGCGGAGGACCGAAAGAAACGGAACAACTAAAAGTTTATTGCGTATATTGTTTTACTTAAAGTTATACAGCCTGGAACCTGCTGCTTCATTATTTATGAGGAAACCGTGGAGTAAAAACAACGCGAAGGCAATGTTGTTCATGGTGAAATCGCATGCTTGTTATCCGAGTGAACGAGTACATGTATCTTTTGTTTTTTTTAGGTTGTGGTGTTTTTAAAATTGTTTTATTTGCAGTAGGATCCCCTAAATGTGTACTTGTTCCTCCTGGATGGGTGATATCAGGTAAGTTTGTCGCGCAACGCCTTTACGTTTGTTTTTTCTTGCACAAGTGAAAATTCGTTTTCTATATATTGTTTCACTTTAACTGCGAGCGTAGCTGAAGAGAAGAAGATACAAAGGCGAAGTCCGAGCCTGCCGTCCCTGTCAAGCCTGTGCGCTTCTACGGTGCAAGAGTAGTTCAGGACAGCAGGATTCTGAACTTGGGCTTCGCTCGAACTTGAAAGAAATTCGACGTGTTTGTTCTGTACATACGCGAAGTGCGCCAAAACACGATGTATTACGCGCGGTGTTCTTAAAAAACAAGGTGGCAAGCTTGGTGGTAAGGCCCTGGGTGGAACCTGTTAGGTACATATCCGAAAGTGCTGCGCTGCGAAGTTCTACAGAGCAAATGCGTGACCAAAAAATGAAAGAAAAACTATAACCAACTAGCGCAAACCCAAATCCAAGCTTTATGAATATGTTAGGTTGAAGTGCTGGTCAAGACTATGACGCCTTGATAGTTTAGTTGAGTATTGGGGAGGAGATCGAACAGTCACGCCTCTAGCGGTGCGCTTTAGCTGTGGGGACAACAAACCGTATTTTCTTGTTTGTTTTTGATCCGAGAAATCGAAGATGACGATTCGAAGGCCGCTCGTCGTGCGACCAAAGCACTGATCAGAGCGAAGCGCTCGTGCCCAGACCGTGCTCGGCCAGGTTCAATTTCTTTGTTATGCTGTGTTGGTAAACACCGGGCTGTGGGGACAACAAGCTCGATAAAGCGTCCCCTATAGTTCAATCTCCTGCCCAATAGAACGATGTTTCAGTATAATCAAGGTAGTGCATTATATGGTTCTAACTACTCGAGTATTCCAATGAAATATAATCAATTAACAGGCGAGGCTTCGTATCAACTTAAAAGGGACGTAAAATTGAAAGGTCACCGGTTGATTTATTTTATTGCTATTGCTGGGCGCTAAAACGAAATTGTAGGGGTGATTCCGGCCACTTGCTGTTGATTTTGTTATGCTTAAAGGGATTGTCCGGTGAAATCCGGAAGTAGTTAAGATTTCGTGATGGTTACCTGGTGGGAGCCTAATCATTAACATAGGCAATTTTTATTCCATTAAACGACACCCCAATTTAGTGTAATCAACGACGGATAATTGAACGAATCTCCATGCCGAATTTCGCAAGTATCAACGGCTGCACTCCCATGCCTGACGTGACGTCACACCAGTCTTGCAATTGTCATATCCTATGCCTCATTCCTCCGTGGGAACACAGTGCTCCCGACGCACCGCAGCATTCCATATTACTCACCACTGTAAATGTCGCGGAGAAGTGTGGAGCGTGACAACCGCACAACGAAAATACTCTTTCATTCTAAAAAAAAAAAAAAAATCTAGCGCAGCAGCGAGGGTGAACCACGTCGTACCGCTCACGCGGAGGACAAAATTCGAAGTGCACTTCAGTTCGGCCCGTTCTTTGCCTGATGTTACCTCAGAAACTCCGCTTCCCTGAAGGTGGAAGAGGAAAACGCCGTTTATGCACTCTTGGGTTAAAATACATTTACTCCTCCAGGGAAGCACACAAAATTAAGATTTGTCGTGGAAGATGCTCCTACAGCCATAGACAATGAGGTCTAAATGTTTTCATGAATACGAAATTTGACCGGAAAATCCCTTTAAAGGGGTGATGCAGCGATATTCAACTCGAATGTTTTCACTTTACACGAGCTTACTGGCACTAGTGGAGCTCAAGGATACTCGCACGCAACGCCACTGGCCAAGGAACTCGTTTGTTGCGGTGTAATTTCAAGGACAAAAGCGTGCGTGTTCATTCAATCTGTTCTTCGAAAGAGTAGATGACGTAGCTTGGCCGTCGCAGTACCGCCCAGTGACGATATTTGAATGCCGCTCAGAGATTGGACTCGAGCATTGCGTGGACACTCGACTTGGGCTGTTGATAATCGATAGCTCGAGAAGCGTTCGGGTAGTGGCCCGTGTGACAATCGCTGCATGACGAAAATAGCCGAACCATTACAATTTCTGGAGCTGCAGATCACGTGGCCGATTGTTCTGGCTGTGAGTTGAGGGGTGGACGCTGCTCGTTTTTTAAAAAAAATTTTTTGTGCGACTTCGATTGCGTGCGGTGAAAAACGAACCGGTGTTTTACAGGTCATTAACGTCAGGAATCCGTTCTAAGCGGTATTTGCGCAAAGTACAAAAATGGTTGCATCGTCCCTTTAAGTTGCTGGCACCAACCCCTAGGGGGAATAGACTTAATTTAAAACTCGAAACGCCTCATCGCGGCGTACTGCCACGTTATGCTTTGTGGGAATCAGAGGGAAGCAAAATCCATCGCGCTCGGCTCCTGGCCCCAGGTTCGCAGAATGCAACGCGCGCGGTGGCCGATTTATGGAACTAGTCTATCGACAAAATATAGTGTGGCATGGAAAAAAGGGCACATTAGTACTTTGTTCAGAATATCTGAAAAAGTGAACAGTGCACTTGAATGAATTTCGAAAAGCGCTCAAGGTTCGTGAGAGAACATGTGCCCTTAGCTTGTCAGCATTGGCCCAAAATGTTAACCTATTTAGTGCTATTGAAGCTACAAAATTATCATACTTTGCTCACACAATCAAAAAGGCACCTTTAGCTAACATCCCCAGAAATATCTGCCATTAGGGTGCCTGCATGTCTGTCTGTCTCAGGGTGAAGACATCCATTGTTGCCCCGAATTTGCCAGCTCGTGACGCTCTGGCGCACTCGGTGCGTTACTTGGGCGGTAAAATGGCGTCGATGCATTAACCAAAGCTACGCACTCGAGCTAAGTGACACTGGATTGCGCGCACCTCAAAACGCACAAAAAACTATTGGGCGGAATAATGGCTGAGACGTCACCACTCAAGCAGAAGCGGGCTTGTGTATGAAGCAGTGTTGGACAAAATACCCTTTAAAAGTATTTAAGTAAAGTTACTAAATACCTGCTTCATAAAGTATTTAAAATACTGGTCAAGTTACTTTCACTGTAAACTATTTTGACTAGAGTATGAATACTTAGAAATGTAATTTACTTACATTTGAAGATACTTCGGCATTGCGTAATTCGTATCGACGTCAGTGACAAACACAATTATACAGTTGCGCAGATCTGGTTTACCAGAATAGCACGCAGCAACACAGAACGAAAAAACAAGCAAAAAGTCAAATTTGGGGGTTTTACGTGCCAAACCAACGACGGGCATCTGGCACGCCCCAGCGGAGGACTGAGGATTAATTTGGACCACCTGGGAATCTTTTGACGTGCAACCGAAAGCTCGGTTACACGGCGCCTCCACCGCAATAAGCCTCCGTCAGATTGCGGGCACCTCGGCCGGGATTCGAACCCGCCACATGGGGATCCGTAGGCCAGCGCTCTCGCCTCGGAGCCACCGAGGCGGCTAAAAAAAAAAAAAAAAAAACAAGCAAAAAATATCGTGGGGTTATTCTGTGCAACCCAACTATAAGGAGCCGGATATCACTGGTGCATGTTACAAAACATTTCTGGGACAAGAAAAAAAAAGAAAGCCCTGTAACGCCAAATTAGAGGGCAGCTCTCGAGGAGGAGGAGGGGAAGGTATGGAGAGGAGGCTATGCCCCTCCACCTCTTCTGCTCGCCTCTCATTTAGGGGAAATTTTTCAGCTAAATTTAGCGGCGAAATTTTTCCGCTAGATTTAGCAGGGAAACTTTTTCCGCTAGATTTAGCGGGGAAAACTTTCCGCAAGATTTAGCGGGGAAATTTACTCATAATGCACCGCGCGGTCAAGCCGACACCGACACCGCTCAAGCCGGAAAGGGCCCCTAAGAGCTGCGCTCTAAAAAAGTTACTTCAGTCATAATGACATCGTTGAATATCACGCCCTGCGGCGCACCTTAGACCCATCGTTTAACTGTAATTCATATTTCCTATATGGGGAGTTCACTATAAATGGACTTGGTATACGGAAATAAGTGAATGGACAACAAAGAGAGCCCAGATAATAGACACCGCACTGGTCACACCTTCTTCAAGCAGGTTGAATTCAGAAATGCACTCAATGCTGGTGGACGCTTTGTTGGCATTTTTAGAGGTCATCCTGCTTGTAGTTAGTTTACTCTCCTGTTTTCTGCTTATTAATGTTAGCTTACAGACAGAGTTCGCGAGAGCAATAAGTGCCAAACTGACGACACAATGAAAAAAAAAAACACAAAAAACCTAAACGTTTTGCCGTAGCGGGGTCAGATATACAAGCAAAACAAAGCGTGTCTTCTTTTTGTGTTTACATCTCATTTTCTTCTATTTGTTATTTTCTTGACACTGAAGTGTGCATTGCTGTCGTGGGTTGTTTCCCGTTCAGTGTTGCACCTCAGTGTGGCAATCTTTACTTCCGTAAAACCACTCCTTTAGTTTAAGGATTTTTCGGGAGAAACTCTGGGAAACAAAAGGCGCCTTTGGAAAGGTGAGGGGAACACTTTGATTGCACGAATTTTGGGGTGAAATATGAGTCACAATCGGCACAAAAACTATCTTTTCACAAGCTTCAATCGAAGTCACCGTAGCTTATCGGAGCTAACAAGAGGATTTGGTTGCTCGAAAGAATGTTCCTGTTTGTTCGTGCCACGCCCACCCCACTTCATACCGAACAACTTGGAAAATGGCGGAATGTCAAAAATGTATTTGAGATAATGAGTACAAGATACTCAGAAATGTAATTAAAATACTGTATCAGATACTCTCGATCAAAAGTATTTGCACGATACCAAGATACTTCAAGAAGTATTTCAAATGCAGTATCTTGAGTAGAGTATTTGAGATAGGCACAAGGCTGATATGAACGCACTGTATCTGCTATCGCATGCTTGCGCCATTTCTTGGCGGGTTAAGGGGAATTCAACCGCGATTTATTTGTAGCCTTTTCCTCATAGATGGCGCAAACTCTTTCCGGAACCAACAATCAGTTGCATGCTCTCAGCTGCGCATGCAGGTCGGGCGCTCGGGGTTTAAGGCTGGATAATATGTGACGAATAACTGACAAACGTCGCCCGACGGCACGTTCGCTTTGCACGCGACGTAGAAGCCACTGTGCTGATGCCACGCGCAGAGCAAAAGCCGCCGGGTGAAGTTCGTCGATTCTTCGCAGCATAATCATCCCGTAGAGTTCAGCCTTTAGGCGAGCGAGGTTTTGTTCGCCCGACGTCCGCCACTACTGGCAGGGCCAACGGCCGGCGCGGAGCACAAGCAATATAGTAAAAAAAGAAAAAAAAAAGAGTTCAATTTTTGGCTGGCTCTGAAGCGTTTCTTGTGATTTCAGATAAAGCTCCTGATAACTGGCAGCCATGATTTTAAGTCACGAGATGGCAAGTTTCGTTGCCCTGAAGCGTAGCTTATTTAGTGGCACTAGTTCGAACTAGAGCGACTAAATAAGCTACGCATCAAAGTAACCACACTTCAACCATCTTGGTGCTTAAAGTTTCCAGTTATCAGAAGCATTATTTGCAACCACAGGAGACGCTTTTCCCTCCTTTAGATATTTTTAAAAAGTTCGCGACGGAGCAAAGCAATATCACAAGGAGCTTCGTAACACAACATCTAAATTGGAGGAAGTGTTATTTTTGAATTGTTGACGATCGAGAGTTGGGTCTGTTCTGCACTGAGCACCAAGATGGCGGCTCCTACTAGCTGATCGCGGGACGTTGTGCCGATACTCTAAGCGTAGCTCATTTAGTGGCTCTAGTTTGAACCATTCGAACGTATTATGTGAGCAGACTATTTGCTGGTGTTGTTGTGCGTTGGTCTGCACTCGAGATTTCGGCGTTTGAAAGTTCGTCCTTTGTGTGCAGATGAAGTCGCCCACGCAACCGACGCCTTGACATCATGTACTGGCTTTGGCGGCATTCATCGCTTGTTTGTCACATGGAATTTGATTTCCGACGAACACGCAGCGGCGTGCTTTAACAGAGTTTTGCACCGCGAATTTTGCTGCTAATCTTTGCTTCACTCAGTTCAGCCTTTAGATGTGAGCCTGCAATGACTAGCGTCAGATTATGCACGAGTCACGGTCGTAGGTAGAAAATAGCTATTGCCATTTTCAGTGTTTGTACGTATGGCTTGGGCATTCCTCGCTTTAGGAATCGACGAACACGCGCGTGCTGTGCTGTGAAGATTGCAGTCTGAGCACAACGATCTTCACAGCCCAGCATTTTCTAAACAAAGTTTCTGGCCGGTGCGATCCTCAAGTGTTCGTGCGTATGGCGGATGCTTAGCTCACTTTTCGAAACTAGTGCCACTAAATAATTAGGCTACACTTTACAGTAACGACACTCGGCCAAATTGTGGATTAAAATCATGGTTGCCAGTCATCTGAAGCTTTATCTCAAATCACAGGAAACGCTTTTCCGTCCTCCACGAATGTTTAAACAGTTCGCGGCAAAGCAAAGCAATATTACATGAGCTTTCTAACACCGAATCTAATGCTGAGGAAGTCGCACTTTTGAATCACGACGATCGGCAGTTGCGTCTGCTCTGCATGCGAACCGAAATGGCGGCGCCCACAGCAATGTCTGGAAACGGAATGCCGATACTCTAAGCGCAGCTCATTTAGTGGCTCCAGTTATAACTTATAATGGTAGGGAGTATAAAACACTGTAGCGTGGAAGCGTAATGAAGCACGTTCGAAACACGAACCACACACATATTTTTCTTGTCTGGATCGCTGCTCCAAACTTGAGAGCTACGTCACTATAGCGAACATGATTGAAATACAGTTATCAGACTTTTGATAAATATTGTGACCCAATAAAAAATAAGGAAAATACGCATCATATATATTGTTTATTTCCTTCGATCAATCAGCCGTAAAACGAAGCACATAACAGAGATGACTGCTAATCTCCGGCGTCCTACACAACGAGCTTACATTTGTATTTATTGTAGAGTATGTGCGTCTTCAGTCCGTAAGTGGCGAGCCAGTAAGCAAATTCGCAGCATCTGGGAAGGTAATTGACCTCTTTTTGGCTCACCCAGAGTTCCAACTCTACAAAAGAATGAGGTAAGTATATTAGGTGACGGTGTCACTAATTTGAACATTATCACTGCTTCTGCAACAGTGAAGTACTCTCGCATATTATGCAAAACAACGACCCTTTCCTTCGCAATAATGCAAATGAAAAATGCAAAAAAAATATAAAAGCTCATTGTTAAAAAATACAAATAGTGCTACATATTGTCACGAATGACAAATGATGAAGCGACGAATCAACAAAAATAAAAATCACAACATCTCCACGTGGTGAATGATGTTGATTGGGGCGAAGCTCTGGTGGTGCTGATGATACGGATTTTATTGTTCATAGGTAGTGCTGAGTTCCGGGTTGCGTTTCGACTTCATTATTACTGCTTTATGGTCGGTGAAATGCAGAGCCAGTGGTTCTTCTAGCGGATGAGCTTGGATCCGCTAGAAGCCGTGGGAACGCATCTCCACCGCTTAAGTCGACGGTCCATGTCAGAAAGAGAACTTTCAGATCTCTGAGTCCCCTACTCGTCCCGCAGTCGTGACCGCGTGGTTAAGGCGATGGACTAGAAATCCATTGGGGTCTCCCCGCACAGGTTCGAATCCTGTCGACTGCGCAAACATTTTTTTCTTTTTTTAAGATGACAGGTGGGATGTCAATCGATGTGAGCACGGACGCCGGACGGATGGAAAAGGCTAGACCCTAAGGAGCTTCGCCCCTAAAAATTAAACGTTTATTTGGCGAACTTGTGCCGAAAACAAAAATACGAAGAGGTAGCGTCCCAGGCATTGAAGGTCGGCGGAGCAGCACGATCGAGTGCAAGAGCGAGACTGACTCCGGAGCGCCACGCGGAGAATCTTTTGTACCCGCGTGGGTGTCTGGAGCATCGGGCGTAGAACGTTCGGTGCGTAGAACATTCGTAACTCGATCAGACGACAAGGTTCTCGAGCTTACGAGAACGTCAAACTCCACTTCCCACTCCCATGTGGCAAAACATATGTCGGCCAGACAGGCAGATATTTAAATGTGCGGCTAAGAGAACACTACCAGAACGTGAACGGGGTTCGGGATGGCCATCTTTCGTGTCACTGTCATGACTGCGGGTGCAAACCATTGTTTGCTTCTTCCACTGTTCTCGCTAGGCAGGAAGATAAGACTGTTAGAGATAATTGAGGCGGACGCCATTAATAGTTCCGGCACGTGTTGTATCAGCGTGGCTTCAATTGACTTGGCAGACACTTGCGGTCCGTGGCGGGGCCAAGGATTGGTTGAGATGTGGTGCGGTGACGCAGTGTGTATCTACGACAAGGCTCTTGGATGAAATGAGTTCAAAGTTAGCGCTCTCTGGTGTCTGTTCTCTTTCTGTCCTTTTCTTAAAGCGCAATCATGGTTTCTCACCTACAATACCAACTCGCCCAATAATCAGGACTGAATAACGCTTGTCTCATGGAAGGAGGGAGTAGGTGTCTTTTATGAACGTCCGCATAAACCTTGACCAGTATAGGAGCCAACTAGGCAGAGAACTGCTTATAAAAAACTTGCACCGATGCCGTCTACCCCAGGTAACTTCCTAGGCGGCAATTTTTTTTTATAGCTCTACTTACCTTTGCCTCGGTAATACTTTAATTATTAATATCGACTACCTCTTCTAGAACGTTGCGCATCACCTCTAAAGACTTGTCCATTAGAGCCCTATCGCAAATGTTAGGTTGATTGAACAGTCTGCTATAAAATTAAACTAATTCCCCCTCAATTTCTCGGGCTTTGGAAAGAATACTCTCCCCTGATTGCAGTTCATTGATATGGTTCGGCCTTGCCCGTTCACTCTCACGCGTTTTAAAAAAAAAAGTTTTGTTGGGTCTTCCGCTCTACCTAGCGTGCGTAGACGAGACCTGACCATTGCCCTGCGGTAATCTGTTTCTAGGCGCTCAAGCAGACGTGATTTATACTCTCTAATATCTGACGCAAAAAGTCCAGGAGCTGTACTTTCCTGTCTCACTAACATGTGCAGCCACTTGCACACAGCTGTTGCTTTTCGGCGCGTCGCTCTAACGCTTTCGCTTGACAAAACGGTATTGTAGACATTTTAATTTCTTTCTTTAGTAACTCCCAGTTGACCGCGCTTACCTCCTTACTCTCCGTCATGTTCGCGATGAGGTATTTTACTACATTTTGCAAATGCTCGTCCTAGAACGCCTTCTCGTTTAATTTACAGGTTTGCCACGATGACGGGCGCTTCTGATTATTTTATTTTTATCGCTTATCTTGGTCGCAACCATGGGGTGGTTCGTAAAGGTTACAGGGGAAAGGTGATAGCCGGTAGTTACCGCTGCGAAGCAACTCTACAGATAAATCGGGTGAAGCCGTGCATGGCACTCTCCCTGCCAGTGCGTCTATATGAAGATAGGGGAGTCCATGAACTCGGCTGCGTCCTGACAGTCAAAATCTCTTAGCAGCATTTTAAGCTCCGTCGTACTGGAGTCTTGCTGGACGCCTCGCGAAGAATCCTTAGCCTTTAGCACACATTTAAAATCGCCCCCTAACATGGTTGGTGCCGAAGTGCTGACGTACTGGCGGAGATTAATAAAGAAGGCTTTTCTTTCCGCGGGCTGATTCGGCGCCTGCACCGACACGACTGGAATGATGTCGTTTTGTTATAGCACGTCTCTGGTACAAACTAGGCCGCTTTGGTCAGTCTCCCGATCTGGAAGAACTGCTATGTCTTTGTGCTTACGAACGATGACTGCCGTGCCGGCACTGTATGATAAGCCGCAAGAACGACGAAATTCATAAAGGTTTTCAAAAAGGGTTAACGCTTCCTCGACAACTCCGGAAGTGAGCTTTGTTTCCTGCAGCAGAGCTACGTCAATTCGTTTGCTCAAAACCATGTTTAGAAATCATTGCTTCCTCTTCCGAACAATCAAGCTCACGCAGTTAAATGTGAGAGCATTAAGGCGCGTCATGCACTCGTTGAATGGTTTTAAGTTTACCGCCGCCCGCCGTGACATTCACAACGGGTTTATAAAAAAACAAAAAAACATAAGTAAACTAAAAAACCGTAAGGGACTCCTACTGAGAGTCCCTTCGCTGGCGAGGCTCTGGAATACGGGGCTTTGGGTGAAACCGGTGCCTCCACTGGCTGGAGGCCTTCCACTTGATGCGTTGGTCGGTCAACCCTTGATTTTCCTCATCTGCGCTTGCATCATCGACGCCTTCCGGACGTTCCCCAGACAGGTTGAGCTTGTCCGGCAGGGTTGCATCCATCGGCTCGACGTCGCTGGCCTCGTCGTCTCCGTTCGTCTGTCGCTTTCTGCTGGGGGGAGTGTCCTCTGGAAGCACGTGGCCTTCAAAACCGTCGGTGCTCAGTTTTCTCTTGTTTCTTGCAGCTTGCACCAGCTCGGCTTGGAATGACGCAGCGAAAGAGGCGGTGTTTGCAGAGCTTGCAGGATTCAAGACGAGCGGCGGCGGGTTGTTGATGACGCTGACCACGCTGACCGGAGCGTTGCCTCTTGCCGCGACTTCGGCCTCTTCCTCGTCCATTAAGTACTCGGTCAGCTCGTCGGCAGCCTCATTATATTTTACCGTGGCGTATGTCTTGATAGTCTTTTTTTTTCGTGTCCGAAGCGCCGGCAAAGTACGCACCGCGGCAGCTTGCACTGTCGTCGAAGGTGTCCCGTACGCGTATATACATTTCGCCGAGAGCACAGAGCCGCGAGGAGGAAAAAGAGAGAGAGAGAGAGGAGGAAAGGGGGAGAGAGGCCGCCGTGATTGGCCATTGTAGTCACGTGGTACGCGCCCGGCTGTTCTGGCCGTCACCCCCCTCAAGCCTCGCCCGCGAGCAGACGCCGCCGGCGCCTTTGGGCTGCTGTGGCTGCCACGCCGGCCCCGCCGAAGTCAAAGGTACGCTGCGAGTGTGTAATCCAGAAAACTGATGCATATCACATGAGCGAATGACATTTTAGCGAACAGCGACATTTGAGCGAATTGACGTTTTAGCGAATAACGGGGGTGCGCGTTAACCCAACCGCTGCGCTGCGCTTACGCCGCTTCGCGGCGACAGTCTGTGTCGGCTCATTACAAAAATGTGAACCCATTTGGCCCACCCGAAAACGCCGCTTCGCGGCGTCCGACTATTCGCTAAAGTGTCATTCGGTGAAACGTGTGCGTTCGCTAAAATGTCATTCGATCAAGTGAGTGCCTCCCGTTCTCTGCCTAGGTTCGCTGGTTGTACATTGGGAGTCACGGGCGTGTTGTCTACTGTGAGAGCGTCGATCTCACTTCTAAATTTGCAGTTTTGTGGATTACACACTCGCAGCATACCTTTGACTTCGGCGGGGCCACAGCAGCCCAAAGGCGCCGGCGGCGTCTGCTCGCGGGCGAGGCTTGCGGGGGGTGACGGCCAGAGCAGCCGGGCGCGTACCACGTATACAAGGGCCAATCACGGCGGCCTCTTATCCCCTTTTCTCCTCGCGGCTCTGTGCTCTCGGCGAAATGTATATACGCGTCCCGTACTTCGGCAGCGCTAGCACATGGGGCCGCTCCCTGGGGTGATCACGAGGGCAGTACCATGCACAAGGCGTTGTGATGCGGGATCGTCTCTAAAGTGACGCCCTCCGTGAGCGTCAGCCGCAACCGTACTCGTGCCAGGCTTCTCGGGTGACGCTAAGACTCTTCCATAGTGCTCGAGAGCCCTCCGGATGGCAGACATCGTCAGGAACGTCGAAGGACACCCAATGCAGTCTCAACCACACCTTGGCCTTGTTGGGGTTGAGCCCGAGACAGCGTGCCAAAGGCTCTTTTGCAAAAGTTCTAAAAACTCTTTTGCAGTCTCAACCGCACCTTGGCCTTGTTGGGGACAGCGTGCCAAAGGCTCTTTTGCAAAAGAGCCAAAGACTCAATGCAGTCTCAACCGCACTTTGGCCTTGTTGGGGTTGAGCCCGAGATAGCGTGCCAAAGGCTCTTTTGCAAAAGAGCCAACGGCTCTTTTGCTTCTAGAATTTCCTGCTTGGCCGCCAGCGAGTGGAAGGTGGCCATCCACACATGGTTAATTTCAAATTAACCGCAGGATTTAAGGTATTTTATAAGTCCAGCATTCTAAAACCCTGATTTAAAGTCGCCAATTTTGTAAGGCCGGCCAGAGAAGTTGAAAAAACAAAACAAAAAAACAATGGTGCAAAGAACAGTATTTGTCGGCAGGGTAGGCTAAAGAATTCGGTAACCCTGCGGTACTTCAGCAGTAGCAAAACCACGGCCCGCAAGGGCCGATGTCACAGCTCCGTTGGAGCCAGTCATTCGCACGTCCGTCAGCAACGAGTGCCGGAAGCCGAATGACTGTAACCAATCGGCCACGCACGCGCTCACTCGGCGACGCACGCGTGGCATTATTATGAACAGAAAACAAACGATACAAACACAATTTTGAATGAGGGGTAGCATGCTTCGCTGAAGGTACGAATGTAAAGAAGCTCAGTTACTCAGCGAAGGAAAAAAGAACAACAAACCTCAATGGTCCGGGTGGACTCAACATAACCGTCTTTGGCATGGACTATATATGTAAGAAGCAGACATCAGCTCTGATATACTCAACGGTCCAATACGAAGAGAGGCTCACCATCAGTCTCAGAATTGTACAATATATAGCACCTGTTTTTTTCTTCGTACAAAACATGGTTTTCCCATCTGCTTCCATATCCTGTTAGGAGAAAGAGGTTCGGCAACAAGATAATGATCAAATCGAGTTCCTCAATTTACCCGTCCCCTAAGAAAAGCAATATACTAGAAGTATACCAATTTTGTACTTTTATAAAAAAAAAAAAAAAAAAAAACACTGGTGTATTTTTATTGTACTGGAACTGGGAAGTATAGTTGTGATGAACTTTTAGTATACCTCGTATTTTAGTGGTGCGGTTTGTTCGTTGGCCTCCTCTGGCAACAAAGGTGTATATATGAAAACAACGACGAAAGTATTCCATGAAGAAGATTAACAAGGGGGACAAGGGACAAACACAAATTTCCAAACACAGCTAGGTGGCTGGTGCACGACCGAAAAAATCGGCCTGGTCCTGGTATCGAACCAGGGGCCTCTCCATTTCCAGTGGAGCGCTCTACCAACTGAGCTCACCAGGAGTTAGACGTCAGTAGAGAAACTGGTTTTATCAGCTGCCACCAGTGTAACACAAAGAAGGGTGAACGGCTTGCATTTTAAATTTATGATTATAATGCAATTAAATGCAAAGGTGCAAGCGAGCTGGAAAAGAATGTCGAAAATAACCCCTGGAGAACGGGAACAAGGGAGACAAAGGACAAACAAAAATTTCCAAACACAACTAGGTGACTGGTGTGCGACCGAAAAAATCCGCCTGGTCCTGGTATCGAACCAGGGACCTCTCCATTTCCAGTGGAGCGCTCTACCAACTGAGTTCACCAGGAATTAGACGTCGGTAGAGCTAAATTGTTTTATCAGCTGCCACGAGTCTAACACAAAGAGTGAACGGCTTGCATTTTAAATTTATGATTATAATGCAATTAAATGCAAGCGTGCAAGCGAGCTGGAAAATAATGACGAAAATAATCCCTGGAGAAGGGGAACAAGGGAGACAAAGCACAAACAAAAATTTCCAAACACAGCTAGGTGACCGGTGCGCGACCGAAAAAATCCACCAGACCCTGGTATCGAGCCAGCTAGGGACCTCTCCAGTTCCAGTGGAGCGCTCTACCAACTGAGCTAACCAGAATTCTTTTTTTTATTTATTGCCACATTCGAACATAAACAAGACAGGCAGTTTCGGTACTATGCAATGTAAAATTGCCTGCTAGCGTTGCATATTAGCAGCGTTAAGGAGTTAAGGTTAAAATTCTCGAAGCATTGCTAAGTTCTCAAACATCGGCAACCATTCCATTCCGGAAGAACTTTTTGGCACATTGGGGTGAGCATGGCAACATGCTCAATAAAGTAAAGTCGGACAGATCGCACATCCAAATCAGCATGGCGTACGGCTATCCTGCTCTTCCAGACAGAGTGCAAGCCCAGTAGTAGTACAAGATTGTACGGGAAAGACTTTTCCAGCACTGAAAGAAACCTAATACCTCGTGCCGTGAGTGGCAGATCTTTTTTGAGCGTGCGCTGGAGCACGCCCCCAAAAAAGGATGGCATCCCAACAGTCAAGGAACACGTGTTCCACTGTCTCTGGGTCTTCGCCCCACGGTACAGACAAACCCCTTCTCGCCAACCATGTTTTAACAGGAAAGGTATCGGTATGTAACTTGAAAAAAAAAAAAAAACCTTCTGACTGAACCACGGATTGCCATCCTTTTCACAGGGGCAGCACATCACGGTCCGTGTTGTCAGGGTACAAAGCTCGATACAGAGGCACTGGAAATAGAGTGTCGACAAGGACTCGCGATAGATGTTTTCGGGACACCAAGCTCAAATACTCCATGGAAAAACGCGCTCTGTGAAATTGGTAAGAGCATACAACCTCTTTGAGGAAACCGTTTACGCTTCCACAATAGCTGTCACACGACGAAACATTGAACTGTGGTAATGCGCACCATAGTTGTACTTGAATCACTGTTTGCAGAAAAGTGTCCGTACCTGGTACCGCAAAAACTGAAACCTTGAAACCAGTTGCCATATAGATAGGTGAGACAGACTTAGTTACCCTGACCTCACACCACAGAAAAGGTTGTCTTGCCTGCACCTTTCCCACTATGAATCCCAGATAAAAACAGCAAATACTCTGTGCATTCGCTGCAAATGAATATGTGAGCAATGTAACAGTTGTAATATAGGTATTAAATTTTGGCTACAAAGAAAAAATTGCAAACGGTAGCCCGCGTGAAAACAGAAAGATCTTTTCCATTCCACTTAGTTGCTTTAACACTCATCTTTTCCGCTTCGTAACGCCACAACTCATTGGTGTTTTGATGGTGCTTCAGGGGCACTCCCAAGTATACGCCTGGCACCGTAGACCACTGGACGTTTTTGAACACAGGCGGAGCAACGTTCCAGTGCCCATGCCAGATCCCCGCGCTCTTTGCCCAATTTACAGCACATGCGGTTTGATTACAGTATTTTTTCGTGAGCTGGACAACTTCTGAAACACCCTCACGGTCGTTACAAAAAATGACGACATCATCCGCCTACGCGAGAAGCTTTACTTCAGACGCGTTTAATGAAAAACCACGCACAGCATGACTGTTGATAACACTAAGGCAGGAGGGTTCAAGAAAGATAGCGAACAACAAAGGCGAGAGCAAACATCCTTTACGAACCGATGCTAACACTGGAATACGTCTGGTCACGCTTTTGTTGATTATAAGGCTAGTCGTACAGTCCCTTTACGCCATTTTTATCTCTTGTAAAATAATTTTGCCGGCGCCGACATGATTTAAAATAGAGAAAAGTATTTCATGTAACACACGGTCAAATGCCTTCTCGAGGTCTATTTGCAAACGCGCTACTCTGCGTGTGTATCGATCTCAAAGCTCCAATACACTTCACGCTACATGAACGTTGCTCAATATCGTACGTCCCTTGATGCCACACGTCTGGTGTTCCCCCGCCACGTCCGTGATTACCCCTAGGCAGTCTCTTTGCAAGAATTTTCATTAGAATTCTATAATCCACGTTGGCTAACGTAATCGGCCGATAGTTGGACACATTTTGAAATTTACACGGGTCTTCACGTTTTGGAAAACGGATTGTATGAGTAAAAACAAAGGAAGGGCGAAAGCCCGGCGTTCGTAACATTCTCGGTACACACGTAGCAAAACTCGGCGATGTCGTTCTTGAACTTCTTTAAAAAAGGCAGCGCTTAACCCATTAAGGCCGGTGACTTTCTGGCCTACGGATCCCCATGTGGCGGGTTCGAATCCCGGCCGAGGTGCCCGCAATCTGACGGAGGCTTGTTGCGGAGGAGGCGCCGTGTAACGGAGCTTTCGGTTGGACGTCAAAAGATCCGCAGGTGGTCCAAATTAATCCTCAGTACTCCGCTGGGGCGTGCCAGATGCCCGTCGTTGGTTTGGCACGTAAAACCCCCAAATTTGATTTTTGTTTTGGCCCGATGACCTTCCGGTTGGCATCTCGTCGATGGCTTCTATTTCGGTGAAGCATATCGACTCTTCTAAACGTTCTCTAACGTCGCTGCTTATCTGTGGTATTGCCGAGAGGAATTTCGTCGTGAATCCTTCTTCATTTGGCAACCTCTGATTCAGCAATTCTTCATAATAATCCACAAAAAGCGTGCTCGATCAGCCGTCGGTCCCTCGTCGTGATGCCTTGATAATCGACTTCGATAATTTCGTTGACACGCCCGTATTTCCTTTCCGTAGCTTATGCACGCTTTGTCGGCGTCTCACCCGCGAGAAATCTTTCGGACCACGACCGAATAACTGCACCCCTATAGCGTTGAGCCTCTATAACCTGCAGTTTACCTTTTATGTTATTTATGTCCTCGATGAACAACCCCGGCGTTTTACAGTCCTCTAAAACCAACTGCCTCAGAGTGGCGCGCAACTGGTTTTCCCCTCTTGCTTTTATCATGCTTAAGGTCACCTGACCTTTCAATTGCGTCCATTTTTATTACTAATTTGAACTCTTCCCAATTATAAACACATGAACTGCTTTTGACTCTTTCTAATGTCTCAATCTGCCGTTTCACCGCGTCGGTGAAGACTTCATCATCTAGAAATTTGGTGGTCATTTTCCAGGTCCCCCAGTTAAATCGGGGTCGATCTTTCTTTTTGGCACCTATCTCAAAAGTCACCCGGCAGTGGTCACTAAAACTGATCTGGTGAACGACAGATGCATCACACAGGGGGGAGAAGCTCTACGGAGATGTACGCCCTGTTTAGTCGCGCGTGACTGTGCTCTTGGAAATGAGTAAACTGCACGCCCTTCGTGCCCGTCCCACCGTGCGCCACGTCCTCCAGATCATGCTCGTTTGCTAGCTCACTCCAGACAGCACCGCTTCTTTCTCTGTGACGGCTTTGAGACGCCCTATCCTGGGGATCACAAGTGCAATTGAAATCGCCCAAAGCTATCAAAAGCCTCTTACAGTTAAGATAGCTTGCTACGCTTTCAAAGAAAGTGCACCGTTGTGCTTCTGAGTTCAGCGCATTCAAACAAATCACTCGGTACTTTTGGTCCGCCATGCGTAAATCGCAAAGAACGAGGCCCATCCTCCATCACCCATTGCTCCATCATCCATCGCCCCATCATCGTGTGAGGTGCCCTCTTCTACAGAAATACCAATTGAGTTCTTAATGAACAAGCAGACGCCTCCCGACCTCCTTACCGCATGGCTGATACAAATGTTATATCGGGACTGGAAATGGCGCGCCATACAGTCCGTCAGCTCCTCGCTCTCATTTTTTGTCTCCTGCACGGCTATGACATCTAAGTCCTTTTCAAGAAATATGCGGCTGAGCTGGTACTGCCTCCGTCTTGCTGAAATCCCTCTCACGTTCACAACACTACGCGGGCGTTCTAGCAGCCACTGCTATCGGACGTCGAGGATGTTACCGCCATTACTGAGACAGCCGGCTCTCACGTGTACCGGATGGCGATCGGCTCCGCGACGAATATCGGCCTTTTTTCCCGACGAGAGTCCACTGACGCTCCAGGCGACGAAGTGCCAGTTCGTCCGTGACTGCTGCCATGTCTTCCAATCTTCTCTTCGCAGTGGTCGCGTCGGTATCCATGTCGTCGCTAAGAGCTGAAGCCGGCGTCGCTTCGGCGGTCCCATCCCGAGCGATCTGTTCCGTTTCTTCCCTCTTTTCCGTGCCGACTGTGTCATCCTTCTGTGGCTGGTCGCTGACAACCGCAGCCCCAGGAACGCTCGCACGTGTTGAATCCTCTGGCGAAGGCTTCTTTGCTGTCGTTACCTCTGAAGTAGAGTCTTTTTTAAATTGATATTGCTCCTCACACTCTTCATTCGGCTCCGCAGCCCCCCAAGAAGACGTGATTGGCGCCAATCCTGTCGCTAGACGAACAGGAACCGAGGGAGCCGCCGCAAGCTCCGCGTCGTCCTCATCCATCACGTGTTCGCTCGTTTCGTCATCGGCGTTCCGAGCACCCGCGGCTCGGGCGTAGGACCGGACATAATCCTGTCGCTCGTGTCCATACCCGCCGCACTCGCTGCAGCGAGGCGCCTTGCAGTCACGTCGAATGTGACCGGATCTCTTGTACCGCAGGCATTGCGGCGCTCATCCCGGAACAACAACGAGCACGGCACCGCCGGAGACCCGGAGCTGATACGGCAGGCGTTCCAGCGATGTCCCTTCCTTCAGCGCTAGGCGTGCCACACACGTCGTTGTCTCAACATCTTCGAACCCTTCAATGTGCCACCTTTCACGGGTTATCTCCCGGACTACGCCGTAGTCTCCCAGCGTCTTCTTGAATGTGTCACTGTGTACGTCGCGTCACACCCAATGCAACTTCCTGCGTACCTCCCACCGCTCAGGGTCGATCGGCACACACCAACCGCCCTTCACCTGGAACTTGCCGGGCTGCAACAGCTGGTCCTTAGCAGCGGTTGACTTGAGGCGAACAGTACTGACGTGTCCCATCTGGAACACCCCCATTCCAGCAACTTCCTTGAGAACGCCGAGCTGCCGCAGAGGTTCTTTAAAATCTTCGATACGGTATGGTCTTGCTCCAATATCGGCATGCAGAAAGACCACGCGTTTCAACGGGTCGCTAGCTGGCAGCGTAAGCAGCAAGAAATGATAATCAGCGGGCAAATCAACAACCGTATCACCACGGCAAGGATTTGCCGATTGCTCAGCTCCGACGGAGCCCATGATACTGCGACCGTTTGCCACGACAGCCGGACGAAGAATGCCCTGAGCTAACCAGCAGTTAGACGTCAGTAAAGCAAACGGGTTCTATCAGTTGCCAGCAGTCTAACACCAACAAAAGTGAACGGCTTGCATTTTAGGTAATGAATATATTTCAATTACTTTCCCCTTCGCCAGGAATTATTTTCGTCATTCCTGTACAGCTGGCTTGACCTCTGCATTTAACTGCATTATAATTATAAATTTAAAATGCAAGCCGCTCATCCTTCTTTGTGTAAGTCTGGTGGCAGCTGATGAAACAAGTTTGCTTTACCGACATCTAACTGCTGGTTAGCTCAGTTGGTAGAGCCCTCTACGGGAAATGGAAAGATCCCTGGTTTGATACCAGGGCCAGGCGGATATCTTCGATCGCGCACCAGTCACCTAGCTGTGTTTGGAGATTTGTGTTTGTCCCTTGTTGCCCTTGTTCCCCTTAACCAGGAATTATTTTCGTCATTCTTGTTCAGCTCGCTGCACCTTTGCATTTAATGGCATTATAATCATAAAATTTAAAATGCACGCCGTTCACCCTTGTTGGTGTTAGACTGGGGGCAGCTGATAGAACCCGTTTGCACTACTGACGTCTAACTCCCGGTTACCTCAGTTGGTAGAGCGCGCCACGGGAAATGGGAAGATTAGATCCTGGTTCGATACCAGGACCAGGCGGATTTTTTCGATCGCGCACCGGTCACCTAGCTGTGTTTTTAGATTTGTGTTTGTCCTATGTCGCCCTAGTTCCCCTTCCCCAGGGATTATTTTCGTCATTCTTGTTCAGCTTGCTTGCCCCTTTGCATTTAATTGCATTATAATCATAAATTTAAAATGCAAGCCGTTCGCCCTTGTTGGTGTGAGACTGGTGGCAGCTGATAAAACCCGTTTTCTCTACTGTCGTCTAACTCCTGGTAGAGCGCTCCACTGGAAATGAAGAGGTCCCTGGTTCGACTCCGGGAACAAGCGTATTTTTTCGGTCGCGCAGCAGTCAACTAGCTGTGTTTGGCGATTTTTGATTGTCGCTCGTCCCTTTTGTTCCCCTTCTCCAGGGGTTATTTTCGTCAATCTTGTCCAGCTCGCTTGCACCTATACATTTAATTGGATTATATTCATGACAAGACAGTATTGTTAGAAAAGAAGACGAAGTGGAGCTCATACGCGAGAAGCCTGTGCATCTCGTGGAGCGAAAGCTCGCGCTGCAGAACCCATGATCCTGGGTTCAATCCCCGCCCCTGCTCGTTTCGATCTGGGGTGCTATTCTGGTCGCAAACGGGTACTTTCGAGTTGTGACGTATCGAGAAAGAAGGGGCGGAGCCTCAAACTAGAATGATTCTTCTTTGAGGCTCCGCCCCAACGTTCGGGTTCAAGCACGCGGTCAGCTAGAATCTGACGATCCCCCTACGTCGCGATGACGTGTCCACCCAGTTGGGGCGAAGAAATCCCCGCATTTTCCCCTGTTCTTTTTGTTATCTTCTTTCTTTCCTCCGGGAGTTAGAACGAGCGAATAACGGAGAAAAGGATACCTTCCGGAAAATGGAAGGAAGCAGAAAAAAATAATATTATCATTTTATAAAATACGAAAGATTATTTCAATAATTATGACGTAAAGTAAATTTAGCTAAGATATCTCAACTTGTTTTCTCGAAGTCTTTCGCTACGGTCTTTCAAAACAAACATGGCGGAAACCGCGGTGACGACCTTGTGGTGTTTGTGTCTCGTTTGCGTCGTTGCTTTCCCTGTTTCTGCACGATACGGATCGTATTACGAGAAGAAAATATTAGAGAGTTTTAGGGAACCGCTTTTGCACATCCGATACGGTACGATGGGCCCTCCGGTACGAAGTGCGCATGCGCTTGTGTTCCGCGATCTTACCGTAATGCGCTGCTCGAACCGTAAGGCACGACCGACACGACCAATGGCCGACATGAACGGTCTCGCTTGGTTAGCAAAACGGCTATTTCGCTGGCGGAGAGAGCGTGCCGTGGCTTCAAACATGAATAAAATAACTCGTGGTAGTACCTAGCAGGAGCGCCATATGTGACAGCAAGTGCATAAAGTTGGAATCAGCAAATAAAAAGAAGAATACAAAACAAAACGCAATAAGACATCCTCAATAGAAGTAAATAAATGTTTAGCAGCAGCGAAAATTGTCTGCTCAGTGGCGCAGTGGATTACAGCGTCTATTTCGTGAGCTCGTAGGGATGCGGGAGTGGAGAGTTCGAATCCGGCTGGCCCATCCACCTTTTTTTTTTTTTTTTCATATTTTAATTTGTTTTGATTTTTAAGTTTTTATATATTTTAATTTGTTTATATTTTAAAGTTTTTATATTTTATTTTTTTTATATTTTAGTTTTTTTATATTTTAAGTTTTTATATTTTAAGTTTTTATATTTTAATGTTTTTATATCTTTAAGTTTTTATATTTTAAAGTTTTTTATATTTTTAAGATTTTTTTACATTTTAAGTTTTTTTACATTTTAAGCTTTTTATATTTTTAAGATTTTATATTTTAAGTTTTTATATTTAAAGTTTTTATATTTGAAGTTTTTTATATTTAAAGTTTTTTTATATTTTAAGTTTTTTTTATATTTGAAGTTTTTTATATTATAAGTTTTTTTTTTATATTTTAAGTTTTCTTTTTTTTTCATACAAACGTTGGGATGTGCATTTCGAGCTCTTATCACCCGTTGTTACAGCTGCTTTATGACTGAGGGTTATCTGTAGTGTCAACAGAGTGAGCAACAGCCTTCTGGATCAAGGATCTGGATACTTTTTAGTTTAAAAATGCTGCATGAATTAAAAATTTGTGTTCTAATGCTAATCACATATATTCTATAAAACGAGCCCTTTAAATATTGGGTGATAGTTGTAATAAATGCACAGCAGTAAAGTTACAGGTTTTCCTTTATTAATTAATTTTTTTCCCGTTGTAGTACCGTACACGGCACAACGATCGGTTCGCGGGCGTCCGACCGTGATCGTCTGCTATCTTTACCGTAAGAGAGCATCATGAGCGCCGTATCTACCTCCGTCCCTCCGCCTCCTCCTCGCAAGCGGGTTTCAGCGGAAGATGATATCTTCCTACTTCGGGAGGTGTTAGGCCCTAATCCTTTTTTTACTCCGGCCCTTTGGAATGACGTCCTTAAAGGCTTGAACGCGACGTCAAAAAAGAACTTCTCGTTGCGAGGAGCGAAGGAACGGATTGACCTCCTTGTAACTTTGTACAAGAAAAATGACAGCCTTAACTTGAGAAAGCGAGTATATTTTTGTTATTTTTGTATTTTCTTCGCGATTTAATATTCCTAGTTTTATTTGTCCATAACTTTCTGAATACTCGACCCTGCAGTGGGCCTCGAGGGAAAGACACAGGATCGCTGGCAGACGACTTCGAATGTTGATGACAAGCGCGCGCGAGCGTGTTCTTATTTGTGTGTTAAATCGAGTTTGCTGTCGGAGACTTTTCAGCATATCAGGACGTGGTTGAAGTAAACATCATATTTGGTTGATGTAAAACACCAAAGCTTGCCCACTGAGAACGTATGACTTACAAAACAAGTTACCACGTTCGATCGAGGAACTATTTTATTTCCCGAGGATATGAATCTGGTAAACTAAAAAAAAAAAAAAAAATACGGTGGCAAACGAGTTCCTGACACCCAGATTCAGCCGTTGGTTGTTAACGTCTCCGGGATGCGCAGCGCCGATCGGAGATTGTGAACCTGAACAGCCGAACGACGTCCTCCTCGTCCATCGACGGTAAGTTGAACGTCCCATGCCTTGCCGCCAACAAGCACCTTCTCTTAGTGCGCAGACAGTCGTACAAAAGAACGTTTTGTAAAGTGTTTTCTCCGAATAGAGCCAACTCCAAGTCATCGCCAAAAAGAACGAGCGTCTTTGTTGTCAGAAAGCTCGTCTGCTTTTTTAGCAGACGAACTTCGCAGCGCCAGTGGCGACACGCCATGGAGCGCCAGGTTTTGTATTACGTAAGCGCATTCATTCCAGTAAAAAATCGAGACGAACTATAAGTAGGTATACATTGTTTTAGGTTCTCTATATTTTAGGATGAAATTTTTATTTGCTTCAGTTTCTGCGAGTTGTACAAACAAACGCAAATATCTACATTTTCAACGAGGCCGATGCAGGTTTCCGTTGCCAGGGGGCGCGACCTGTACCGATCGTCTGCTCTCGTCTGCAAATACGGTTCCCCCAAAGCCGTTTCGAGGCACACGATCGGTCGACTCGCCCGATCCAAGGTATCGATCGTTTTTGTTTATCGATCGTATTTTGTTCCGGTTCCCTAAAACTCTCTATTATGTGAAGGTACGCTGCGACACCGATCATCCTTTGTGAAGCCTCCGTGAACATAAGCTGCAAATGAAATTTCCCGTTTGCCTGTGAAGGAGACTCCAAATGGATACAGAGCTGACGACGACTCTGTGGTAATATATGACAAGTCATGAGATTGACGCAGAGTGCACCGGTCGTGAACATGCTGTGGATGATGCAGGAAAGTTTCTTCGGGCAGTTTTAATAATGCTTTGCTCCCTTTGCTCACTGCAGTGATTACGACGGTAGTCCCCAATCCCATAAGCCATGCTCTTTGCTTTTGGCGCTGAAGAAATGGACGCGACCGCATAATCTCGGGCAGTCTTTTTTACTTACTTTTTTATTTGCAGAAAAGCTCGTGCAAAAAAAAGAAAAAAGAAAAAAAAAGAAAACGGTTCCTACACGTCCCTACATAGGTACCTCGCTATCCCATTGGCTTCATTGCGCGTGACGATTCAACGCTCTTTGCCATGGGAACGTTCGTGAAACTAGAAAGCCTCTGCTTGCCGCTAATAGGAGTATTCGCACGAGGGAAAAATTCCGGGGATTTCTCCCCGGGACGCGCATCCCACGAAGAAAACGTCAGGCTTTGGGATGTGCAAAAGCCTCGCGTTTTCATCTCGTGAGGCGCGCGTGCCGGGGAGAAATCCCCGGGATTTCTCCCTCGTGTGAATACCAGGGGTATCCACACGAAGGAGAAATCCGCCACTTTCCTCCGCGGATCGCGCATCACGTGACATAAACGTCATCCCTTTTTGACTCCTCGCGGCGCCGTCCTCCTCCATAGCGGAGGTGGTGTATCCTCACGAAGGAGAAATCCGCCACTTTCCTCCGCGGATCGCGCATCACGTGAGATATACCTCATCCTTTTTTGACGCCTCGCGGTGCCGTCCTTCTCTGTGGCGGAGGCACGGAGGCTTTGTTCTGTCAGCACGAGAGCTCCGCAGGTCGGCCGCGGAGTAGTTTGCATTTAGATGCTTTTAGCGATAATCTTTTGCTTCGTCTGGCCACGAGGGCCACTGTGTTCTTCACGCGCTTTTCGAAATCGCCTCCTCCATTACTGTTGTTGCAGTGCGGTGGTAGAATGGGAAAGTTGAATGACGACGCCTCGTTTTTTTTTTTTTAATTTCTCTCGTTGAGGAGTTCCCTGCGCTGTGGGATATAAGCAGCGAACTGTATTCAAAAACCAACCTCAAGGCGTCGATATGGGAGAAGATTGCTGAAGAGATGTTCGCACGATTCCCGCAATTCGCACCATACACAGTGGGTGAGTGACGTCTTTGTTCAGTGCATAAATGCGCTCTGCGGCTGCTGACGATTGAAACACTATCATAATCTCAAAGGACGCTTGAATGTAGTCGAATCACATGACGAGAGCGTGCGCGCAAATCTATTGGTTGTGGCTAAAGGCCCCTACGCACATTTGCGTTTGACTGCGTTGCGCCCAGACACGAAAGCGAGTAACCGGCACATCTGTGCTTCGTATGAGGCGTGGAATACCGATCTCACCAAGCGGTCAGCGCGTGCGTGACGCCGCCATAACTTTAGTTCACAGGAGGCAGACTAATGTGCACGAGGCGGTTCGTGCCGTCTCGTGCTCTACACGCGCAGGGCACCAGGGAGCTTGTCGCACATGCAGAAAGACTAAAGTTCCCTCGATGCATTGCGACAGTGAAGGCGTAGTCAAACTGGCTGGTGAGATCGTTCTGTTCAAGGAATAGCTTGACATGTAACATAAGAATCAGAAATGTCCTGGTTTCTCTCAGCCGCAACGCAGTCAAACGCACTCAAACGCTCTCAAACGCAACTGTGCGCAGGGGCCTGTAGGTATGCCTGCGGTTCTGCAGCGCGAGTTTTCAATCCAGGTGCTCTCACCGGTAGCGAACGAGCCCGAGCAGGCATATTTCGCTAAAGTTAAGTATTAATTATAAGGGTATACACTTAATGAAATTGTAAGTGTCACAGCTTTCACAGAAATAGTGTGGCTTGTGCTCTCCCAACTCTGACGTTTCTTTTTTTTTTTTATTGTGAACAGATTTTTTGAAAGGATATCTTCAAAATAAAAGAAGAACGTACCGGGACGAAAGAAAGAAGATTTTGAAAACAAAAAGTGGCCAGGCAGCTGAAGAGCCTACAGCGGAAAATGGGAAGTTCTTTTCCGGCCTTGCGCTTCCTGGATGAGCGACAACTCGAGCAGGGATGGGGATGTCCAGCTTCGACTTT